>CP045901.1:18663814-18752911 GCA_013387185.1 Caligus rogercresseyi
GGGGTTGGAACTCTGTATACCTCTGGATTCTTTTATTGTCAGTTCATTACCCTCTAGACCTTTAATTGAGTTTATCATTCGTTTAAACGCCCGAGCACCCACGCATCTTTGGTCCTAGAAACAGATACAGAGAATGGCATTATCATAGAAAGAGGGGTACGGACAAAGATTGACTTAACCCTGATGACGTACAAAGGAACGGGCATAAGTAAAACCTTTATATCTTATAAAATGATTTATCCGAGCTGCGAACTACCGAATGTAAATTGGTAGTTAGAACTGAAGGTGTTACTGGTGTGAAGAAGTTGACTTTTCAAATAAATAAACAACTCTGGAGACGAAAGCACATTTAATATCGGGCAACGATTAACAAAAGACAGTTAAGGAAATAATGTGTTGTCTATTGCCTTCCATTTCCTTCAAAATCCTGTGTGTATTGATTTATATAAAATAGCATGTATAAAATTTCAAATATCTTGACAAAAAATATGATAACTAATTATGTATTTAATTGTTTCCCAATAAGTTGTCCGATACTAAATGCATTCGTATGAAGAAGTCACGGAGCACTATACATAAATAAATTTTAATTTCTAATCTTATCTTTTTTACCGATCGATATTCGGTATTTGGTAGATATATTTTAAAATAACCGAATCCAGATCGGCGGTACAAAATATTTTCTCTGTGATTTATGAATATCTAAACGAAATGGGACCTTTAGTTTATTTATAGTTCAGTTGGCTAAAAAAAGGCATCGTTTTCTTCAAAAAACATAAAAAATCCTCCTTAACATTTATATTTTTAAGATTGCATATTATTACCTCCGCCAAAGGAGGTATTGTTTTCACTGGCGTTGTTTTTGTTGGTTGGTTTGTTGGTTTTGTTGTCAGCAGGATAACTCAAAAAGTGCGGAACGGATTCGGATGAAACTTTGTGGAGTTGTTGAAAATGCCAAATGAAACAAGTGATTAAATTTTGGCATCTCTGAGTGCAGAATTAAGATGCAAAATGAGCTAAATACTAATAAATATTCCAAGTTAGCCTACTCAGCCAATAGATGTCGCTGTGCTGTGAAATCGGGTGCTGGGAGCGTCTTCCTCTCGGAATTTCCGTCGAGGGGAACATTCCCCCGTCCCTCTACGCCGCCCCAGTCGTGAAAAATCCGCCTCGGAAGGCTCATAAGGACCCCGTGACGGCGGAGGTTTGCACTCTCTGAGTGTATATATGTCTCTAGTTATTATTATTATTGATTTATGTTTTCAACCATTAAAATTTGAACTGTTATGGGTGGTAAGCTACTGTGTATTATTGGGTTTGGTCCTTTCCCTATTATACAGTTTATTAAAAAGATAAGTTGATAATAAGATGTATAGAAGTGTTTTGGGTCAGTAAACTGAAGTCTTTTATATCTTTTAGTTTGTAGAGTTTTCACATATATCAAAAGAAGCACTACATATTTTACCACAGGTGAAGCACAGAAACTCATATTTTAGTGCAAAATGTCATGCAATGTGACTCAAAAATTGTAACATAATAAACATTTTCAGAAAAGGGGAAGCCAATAACTCATCTTATTGCAAAGTATTTTAAGAGGGACATGAAATTGTTTTGTTTACATATGTAAAATAGTATAGAACAAGTGTATTGCACAAATTCTAACTAGGGTGTAATTATGCTTGATTATATAATTGTCGACCCTAATTAATGGATTCATAATCGAAAAGTCAAGGTGAACAACAGCTGTTCATAATTGATCAATTAATTATTTGACAATGCATATTTGGAGCGCTATATATATATATGTATAAATATATATATATATATATGCATTTGAGGTTAGTTTTATTTCATGAAATAGAGATGGTTTTGGTTTGAAAATTAAGATACAAAATCCTTTTAATAGATTATAAAATGAATCCCTCATAATCCTTAAGTAAGTATTTCCAGGAGTTGGATTAGATATAACAACAGAATAAGTTAACTAGTACTTTGAATTGTATCAAATAAATATATTCATTCATATTGCACTTTATTATTATTTTTCAAATAACCAATAACAAGAGTATAAGAGTGTTATGAATAATTGTTATGTTATTGTCTGACGTTGATGTGACGTGTTTTTTTATATTGATTGTTTGTATATTGCTGTGTCATTCTATTATTATCAGTAACTAAAAGAGAAGGAGTGATTCCTACTCCTAAGTATTGAAATATATATATCACCACAATTTAGTTATTATTGTGGAGGCTGCGTGGAGGTCGAAGACTTAGACCTCAGTCCTAATTCACCGGATGCCATGAAAGAGTGGCGGCATTGGAAGAAATTTTCGGAAATTATGTGGAGACTACAAGGATAAGTCCCAAATCTACTTCGTTGGTGTGACGTGTTCTTGTTTAAATTGATTGTTTGTATATTGCTGTGTCATTCTATTATAAGTAACTAAAAGCTAAGGAGTGATTCCTACTCCTAATTATTGAAATATATATATCACCACAAAGAGTATAAATTTATTATGCATGATGGTATTTTGTTCATTTTACATCATATATTTTGCCTTCAGTACAATCTATATCTTATTGTATTATGTTTATAACTAAAAGGAAGTAAACTGGGCTTTTTAAAAGTATTGAGTTTGTAGAACTAATCTTAGAAGTAAAAAATATCGAACAACGCTTAGTTTTAACTGCCAAAAATATATATTATTTTTATAAAGAATATTATTTCCTTTTTCAAAACTCTTGTATATAGATACTTTTCCCTTCACACACCTTCCTAAAAAGAAAAGCTCTTCATTCCTATCGATGACGTCATAACAGCTGTTGCATATATATATATACTGCGAAAGCTGGACGCCATTAGTGGTGCTTTCTCTCTGTGTTGTGAAGAGTGAAAATTATCTTCAGTCTCTGACCTTTTTACTACCAAATATCAGGGTAAGTTCCAAAAACAAGGTCCCTTGTGCCTGTTGATACGTTTTTTGTCCATTACAATTTCTGCATCAAGTCTTCCTATAAGTATCTTTTCATGAAGAACAAGCTCAAGGTTAGTTCTAAAGGTGTTGTTTGCCCAGGATATAAGCAAGTTCAGGCTCAAGGATATGCAACAATTTGCAAATGGGATCAGTTAGTTGGTCCATATCTTAATGGCCAAGTCATGAGGACCATTTCCTTCAAAAGGGGGAGGGAAAAATTGGAGTCAATTAAAAATATCGTGAATATATAGATTGAGTGTAAGGGCGTTTTTTTGGTCGATAGGTTCAGGTTTTCAAAATATTTTATCGGAATGGATAATAGGTTTTGTGTGCCTGCGTGGTTCGATGCCATGCACTCCCTTGGAATGAATAACAATTACCAATAACTATTACTATTTTGGTGGACCAAAATGGCATTCCACTCATGGGTGTCAAACCTCCATTATAAACATTTGAATTCTTAAACGCTTCAAAAAATTACAGCTAACAAGAAATAGTATTTTTTTTAAACAATACATTTAGCATTATGATCTCGTTTCATGTTGAGTATGTCGTAATTTATGTGGAAAGACCCAGGGATTATGGGAAGTCCTAGAGGCATTCTCAAACGTTAAATTGCATTATCTAACAATAAGGTCTATAATACATTTAAACAACTAAATGTCTAACATAAACATTATCGATTAAAATATTAATATCTAATGAAATAAAATAATACTATCGATAGCCGTGCGTGTTAAGGCGTTTCCAACTCTCAATGTTGGGGGTGCAGGTTCGAATCCCGAGAGGGGATGGTCATTTTTGTCTACCTCATTGATAAGATCCTAGGTTCGATAGACTAATTATAATGCTATAATGCTTATTATATATCAAATCGGATGCAATTCTATCGAACCATATAGGCAAAAAAAAAAAAAAAATACGCATTAGCATCGTTTTTCTTTTACACATTGTATATTTTTTTTGGAGCTGTGAATAAAAATAATAATAATATAATTTTTTGATAATTATTTGCAACTATTTTTTTCTCATCAACAAGGTCTTTATTAAAACAAATTATATATACAAATAGAACAAAAAGTACACTATATATATATATAAAAGGAAAAATATAAAAGGAAACTATTTAAGTTTTATCTTTCACATTCAAAATTTTGATCTCTACAAGGCCCTTAATTGAATAATGTTATTAGCACCATGGATATATTATTGTATTAAAATTATCAGATAACCAATAAAGCGATTGTCAAAGCAAAAGATTATAATTGATTAGAATATCAAATAAATATATATTAGAGAGACCAATATTAAAAAGAAAAATTACCTTTATTCGCCTTTAGAATTAAACTATCAATAAAAATAATTGAGTTCTTCTTTAAGACCAGTGTTGTAATTATAAGAATAAGATCATAAGATTTTTTCAAGTTATCAAAGTCAAATTATCAATGAATATAATGTATAAATGGTGCAACATTAAAGTAAATTTTGTTTATTTAGGTTTTCTATGTTGATGTATATTTATGGTAATATTAACACATGTACTTTGCATTTGAGGAATTTTCAAACACCATTGAGTATTTTTTTTTGTTGGTTTAAACCATATAAGCGCCCATGATTATTTGAACGACACAAGTACAAATTCACAAATGGGTTCTTTTAAAAAGTGAACTTCTTGCAGGAAACTTAAGTTTATATACCATGTAAAATAAAGATTATCCTTCTATTACAAGGATTTTAATATTTAATTTAATTTTTTTTTTTGGCCTATATTGTTCGATAGAATTGCATCCGATAGGATATCAATAACCATTATAGCATTATAATTAGTCTATCGAACCTAGGATCTTATCAATGAGTAGACCAAAATGACCATCCCCTGCTCGGGATTCGAACCTGCGCCCCCAATTTTAAATATTTTCTTAACATCCTTATGTAGAACTCATCTCTTGGTTGAAATAAGCTCTATGTACATGACTAACACCATTTTGCATCTTCCTTAACATTTCAATTACATACAAACCCTTAAAAATCCATTTTATCTAAGGTCATGTCTCATATTTTTGCAGAATACCCTCTCTGATTTTCACTAAGATTATACATAGGAGGCACTTAGAATGTTCTTCATCACGGAAGAATAAGGACTCTCCCTCCATACATCCATGCAAATACTATTTATTATAATCATTATTACAACTACAACTACTACTAACCCTGAGATGCCTTATGCAGAAATTGAAATCTTGTTCAAAGTGATTTAATAGTCCCTTATTCTCCTGCGTCGTCAGACTGTGAGTATCAACGGGGGGTAGAATTTTATATCTATGTAGTTGAGTTAAGTAGGCAAAAAGATACACATGTTAAGTGATTCCCCGATGGCTCTACAAGGGCTTTCATATCTGATACAAATGCAACACATGTCAGAGAGTCCTTATATATAGAAGTGACAATTGTTATGTTTGTATTTTAATGTGGATCATATTTTTTTTTTTTTTAATTACTATTTAATTTTTTTAATATTATTTTAACTCTTAAAAAACGTGCATAAATATATCATAATATACCCATATATAGAATAAGGGGGACATAAATACAAGGTCTGTATAATAAGGTCTGGGCAATACAAAAACAAACATGTAATCCTAGCAGTATAAGTACTCAATGAGTCACTGGAGAACGAATATATATATATATATATATATAATTTATTTATACACTAACATACATAAATATATATATATATATTTATAGTTAGATGGAGAGATTGATTGATATGTAGATAGATATAATCGTTCTCCAGTGACGTCATTGAGTAGTCACACTGCTACATGTTTGTTTTTGTATTGCCCAGACCTTATTATACAGACCTTGCGTAAATAGGTTATATATATATATGTGTACATGATTACACACAACAAACTCCTTACAACGAGATCTTGGAGACCACTGGGAAGTCCATCTCCGCACGTTCTTGAGGCGTAGAGTGCCCTTTGTACCGTGATAATAGATGTTCGATCTTGTAAGTCGGTGATGTTGACACCACCAGTCAGTAGAGGATTTGTCAAATGCTTCTTACATTATTTCTTCCATTGAAAGTCTGATATAAATAAACTCCAAAGCAAATGCATTATAAAACATGATTAAGCACTGTAGTTTAAATAACAAGAGGTGATCCAAAATCCAAAAATACAGTTTAGATGATAGTTGGTTGCATATATTGCAATGAATTTAGAGTTTAAAAATGGTGAAGCATAATTCTTCGAACTTATTTAATCTGAGTTATTCACTTAATGAAGAATACAGTTCTATAGGGAGCAACTTTTATCCTTGCAATCGTATTTATTATGGTCAAGTTTCATCTGTTTTAATTAAGAGTTTATTGTTATTCTTTGACATATTTTTTTATTGATTTGAAAACCCCGCAGCTTCATTTTCTTATTTTTAATTATTTATATTGTTTGTATAAGTATGTGTTTTAAATTGAAATATAAAGACCACATATTGGTCAAGGGGGAGAAAGAGTACATAAATTTATATGATGTTTATGGTAATATTTGCAAAGTTTGTTTGGTACCGTCTTTTATTTCATTAATCTATAAATATTAAGTTGTTCATATGTTACCTTTTAAATGAATATAACGAATATAGTGGATATTAAGGCATATCTGTAAATTATCCATTCACAAGAAATAATAGTAAATAAAGAAGTGGAAAGTGAATCAGGGGTTATCTCAATTATCAGTTTATTTTGAAAACATTTCCTTCCTCGCCGTTAAAACTTAAGATTTAATATGATTAGAGCTACTGTTAAAAACTTGCACCTTCAGCATAATGAACTTGGTATAAAAAGATAAAATAGTAACCTTCTTATCAGTATCAAAATTAAAATCGAACATATCATTAATTTGTAAAGTCATATAAAGAGCAATCACTCAGGATTGAAGAGGTGATTTTTTTCCTTCATAAGGATAATATTTTTGTGGTCAAGATTATATACAGGGTATTCACTACAATTGAGACACACGTATTACGATGTATAATCTTCGTATTAATTTCTCATAAATATTGTTTTTATAAAAATAATAGTATAATATGTAATAAACAATATATATTTTATGAATTTTCCACGTATCCTCCTTTGGCCTTCAGTACAGCTTTGAAACTCCTAACGGTGGAGGTAACAAAGGCAAATATTTCTTCCTCAGATAAGGAGGCCCATGGCTGAAGCAGTTTCTTTTTTAGAATCTCCACTGATGGTCAGGACTTGCTTAACACCCTTTTCTCCAGAATGGACTATATATCCATAGTACATGGGGCTCAGATCTGGGAAGATGGTGGCCACAAGTACTTGGGGACAAAGTCTGCAAACATATAATTACAGAAGCTTTGATCCAATTTGCTCGTGTGGATGGATCCCCATCTTGCTGGAACCTAAGGGTGTCGTTGGATACTCTCTTTGTACCCATGGACTACCTCCTCGGAAAGAAGGTAAAAATAAACCGCTTGGTCGACCTTCATCCCCTCCTCGACCAAGATCAAAGGGCCCTCTTCCCGTCCGACGTCACGCCCGCCCAGACCACGACGGAGGGTGGCTTCTGCCTTCTGAAGGCTGGACTCAGCTCCACGGAGATGTCCTCCTTCTTCCACGTCAAAATGCGGTCATTTTGACTGTTGTTGATGGCCTGGACCGTGAAAATTTTCTCATCTGTCCAGAGAACTGATGGCGACCTGTCTTTGGAGAGTTGTTGAATAATTTTCCTCCCACGGATAAGAGGCTTGTTCATTATGGCCTGGGACAGAATCTGAGGTGGCTTTTTCTTTTAAGCGAGCATCCTCAGGTCTTTCCTGATCAATCTCCAAATGCTAGTGGGGCTCATGTACTCCTCTTTAGGCATCTGTCTCATGGATCAAGTTGGATTTGTCCTGAGTTTCTCCCTGATCCTCTTCTTCCCAGGCAGTGTCCTCACAATTTTTTCCGGACCTGAACCTTCCTCGAAACCTTGCCTAACTCCTTAAAGGCTTTTATGGTCCTGTAGATCGTTTCCGCTCACTGTGGCCTTTAAAATCTTCATAATTTCAACCGTAGATTTTCCATTACGAAATGAGGCCAAAATCAAGTCACATTTATCCCGTTCAGAAGCATTTTCTATTGGAAGCAGGGCTATCTCACGCAACTTATATTTATGAAGTTGTAGCTGATATGTCTATCAACAACAACAAAATAAAAAATGGAGGGAATATTAAATTTGGGGAAACGTAGGAGTTACCTAAGTGAGAGTCTCAATTCTAGTGTATCACCCGGTATATGAATACCTTGGAAAATAAAAAAGAGATTTATGTCATTTGAATATAAGACATCTTTATTATTTTAATCTTTCCTCTTAAAATAAAATCAACTGAGGATAAATGCCTTGAAAATTCTGAATCTTGCTAAAAGATATAGCCTACACACGAATAACATCAAATAAACACTTTAATCGTTGGTAATTCGTTAGATGGACAAAAGGAAATTCGAAAATGATCCTGATTTTTCATTGTAAGTTCATTTTAGTTAGTGAGTCCACATTTTTGGATCTATGGTTATGTTAAAAACTAAATATGTTCTATTAAGCCGGCAAAACCCCACACTTGATAAATGAAGCCCTATTATATACCACAAAATATACTGTTTGGTTTGAGTTACATGCAGGCATTGTCCTTAATCGTACTTTTTCATCGACGATAGTTGCTTTGAAAGAAAATCGTTACCGCGCCATGATAGACTGGCCTGAATTGAAAGATATGCTTCCAAGTACTCATTGATAAACAAGTTAATGAATAGAAGGGAGTGCGATAGCCGTGTGCGTTAAGGCTTGTTGGGGCGCAGGTTCGAACCCCGAGAGAGGAGGGTCGTTTATGGTCTACCACATTGATAAAATCCAAGGTTCGATAGACTAATTTTAATTTTATAATGCTTCTTCATATTCAGTCGGATGCGATTATTCGAACCATAAAGGCACAAAAAAATTAATGGTGAGAAGTTTTCTCATTTATTTCAAAAACTATACAATATCAATATGATGTTACTTAAAAATAAACTTTTATCTTCAAACTGAAGTAAGTTAACAAGTAAAGTCTAAAACTACAAAAAAAATCTATTTAAATACTTAATTCACAATGAAACAAAAAAAAGACTCTCTTTAGAGTATATTTGTTAATTCTTTTCAATGAAGTTACAAACCTTTATTGACTTTGCATGTATTAATTTAATTACTATCTATCCTACCTAAATCTAAATAAAAAACAATAATTGGGCTTAACATGCAATCCAGCACACAAAATTACATACATACTTACGTCTGGATATTGTATGTTTCCTATGTCACAGAGGAATCCACTCCTTAATGTGGAGTCCTCCTTAAGAACTGCGAACCACCCAGAGTTATGTGACTGTAATTTAACTCTACAAAGAGAAAATTGATAATTATTGTATATAAATAGTGAAAGTTATTTTTATATACTAAGATTCATGCTTATTGCAATCATCTATTGTATAATTACTTCATTGTATATAAAAGTTATCTGTGTTATGACATCCATTAGTTTTCATGAAAGGATACGAATACTCATGATACATAAAATTGGAACTCGTATATATATATATATATATATGTATATATATATATGTATATATATACATAGGAAACGACCGGTTGTTTTTTGAGCGTCCCGGCCTAATGTTCCGTTTTTTTAGACACCGGGCCGGGACTTAAATATTTTCTTTCGTTTGTCATTCATAAAGTTTTTTAGAAAGGAATTTTCGAAATATTCTTTTCTAAAAAAAACCGTCATCACTTTTTTGAGATTTTTTTTTTTGAGATTCTTTTATAAAAAGTCATTACTTTTTTAATATCTTTTCTAAAAAAACGTCGTCCCTTCAGATTGTCGAAGGAACGAAAATATATATCAAGTCTCGGTCCAGTTTGGGCCCGGCTTGAAAAATTTAAGTCTCGGCCCGGGTCCCGGCAAAAACAGGTGGCTCGGTTGTTTCCTGTTATATATATATATACTATATATTGGTTGTTAGTATACAATGTAGTAAAAAAGCATGATATATCTAAAGAAAGAAAACTTTTAAACAAACCGAAATAAACAATAATGAATGAAGATTCTTAAGTTTCATATGGATCATGGTAGATGTCTGTAGAGATCTCCAATGAATCGAAGAGAAATCCTTTGGACTCAAAGAGATTTTCTTTTATCAAATCTACGAAGATAAATAAATCAAAAATCTAATTAATTGCTCCATATGTACTACATTCATAGGTATATGCACTGATATTTCGGTTAAAAGGAAAACTAAGTCTCTAAGATAACTCCATACCTTAAGATGAAAGCATTATATTAATGTGTTGCCGTCAATACACAATCAATATTTTAAAAAAGAGATCGAAGCGATTGAATCGATTCTTACGAAAAAGGAATAATGACTGCTGATTTTTAAAAGACTTTTTACATTAAGATAAATTGTTTATGGTTTTTATTGTTATGCATTTTGTATATACCTATATGAAAAGCTTAATAATTATATTTATATTGATATATCAAACTCATCTCGAGCAAAACAAAAAAACAACTGAAGACAGGAAAGAAAATGACACTGTGAACCTTAAAAATAATTAGGAAGGTCAAAGAGAAATTTATGCTAAGAGTGGGAACACTTTCAGCCTTGCATGACAAATATGTTTGAACAGATACTGTACTTTGTGGACAAATAAGTACAAGTTTATTTCTCTGATTAATAGTTCTTGAAAGCAGCCATTAGTTATAAAGTATATATATATATTTCATTCGTACTGAAGTAAAAATAACCACATACCGGGTGTACAAGTGAAACTTTTACACTCGTATTTAGTTAAATGCTAGGTTTTATGATCTTCTCAGCTTCTTTCCAACAAAATACGAAAAAAAATTTGCTTATCATCTTTCAAACAAAAAAAGTAAATAAAAATCGGTCAGTCGACTCCGAAGAAAATATCTCTACAATGTGATGTCCCAATTCGGGTCCACGCGCTTCTGGAAGACGTGGACCGTGGATCCGGTTCGAAACAGGCGCAATGACTGTTACCGGAGCTTCGGGGAACGTGAGAACCCTCACCACCACCAAGCATCCAGCCAGCGTGATGTCCTTGGGCTTTGTGGCCTCGAACGGGAAGGCCATGGATCTCATCTGGTTCCTGACCGGCTACAAGCTTACCGCGGCCGGCTACATCTAGATCCTGGGAACCAAGTTCATCCCCTGGGTCTGGGAGAACTTCCCAGATGGTAATGTGATGCTCCAGCAGGATGGAGCGCCCGCCCAAAGGTCAGGGCCACGCAGGCGTTCCTGGGGCAGGAGATGGACTTCTGGGCCAGGACTTGTGGGCCCCCCAGAGCTCCAACGCCAACCCCTTGGACTACAACTTCTGGCCGCACATTAAGTTCAAGGCCTGCGAGCTTCGCCACCCGAACATCGACGCCCTCAACCAGGAGTGAGCCGGCATGTACGATGACTTCGTTATCAAAGTCTGCCAGGCTTTCAGGAAGCGCCTCATGGCCATCGTGGCCGCCAACGGCGGGTACATCGAATGGAATTTTTTTTAAATATACTTATGTTTTTTCATACTGTAGAATTGGTTTTCACGTGATTCTTCTTGCTGCTGTACTAGATCTCAATAAAGTTTGACCTGTTAAGTGTAAAAGTTTCACTTGTACACCCGGTACAGGTAAATAAAATCGAAACACTTGCATTATAAAAAATAAGGTAATGTTTTGGTTTAAAATTAACACTCCAGGAAGAATATAACACTAAATCATAGACAATATGACAAACTAAAATGTATTCGTTATTGGTGTAACGTGTTCATGAAATAATTTCACAAAAATATAATGCTGATATCTCTTCTGCCTTCAGTTACTTTTCCTCTAAGGTTTCTAAAAAGAGAAACTTAGAATTAATATTCTTCAATTCAAAATTAAAATTATATGTTTATATTATGCTTTTACAGCTGATCATATCGGGAAAAAAAATATTTATCCGATACAGACTTGTATATAATTTTATATGCCTTGATGATTTATATGTACAAGGATATATTTAGTAAAAAGTTTTATAAGTCCCATATGGAAATATTGACTCAAAGACTCGTTTAACAATTAATTACTTAAACATGTGTTTTAGAGGGGGCAAAAGGAAACGAATTGATTAAGACCCATGAAGTTATTATATAACCATGAGTTGAATAACCAATGAAGACATAAAATAAATGATGCTACCATTAAGCTAATGATTTTTTGAGAGAAGTGCAGAGTCATTTTCTTTGTGTTAATTGATGAATAATTTACAAAGTATGATTCAATGTATGATAGAGACTACACTCGAAATTGCTATAGATTAGGTTGAATAGTATACTTAAAATTAACTTTCATTAAAGTTGATATTACAACATAAATTAAATTATTGGCTTAATCTTATTTGTATTTCATTGCTATCATGTTAATAAATTATTAAAAAACCACAAAATATAAAACCCATATATATATATATATATCAGGAAACCACCGGGACACCTTTTTTCGCTGGAACCCGGGCCGGGACTTAAATTTTCAAGCCAGGCTGGGCCAAAACCGGGCCAGGACTAAATATATATTTTCGTTCCTTAAACATTCTGAAGTGATGACGTTTTCTTTAGAAGAGAATTAAAAAAAAAATAAGTGACGACGTTTTTTTTTAGAAAAGAATTTTCAATAAAAGTGAGGACCTTTTCTATTAGAAAAAAAATCCATAAAAAAGGAACAACGTATTTATAAAAAAGAATCTCCAAAAAAGTGACAACGTTTCTTTTTAGAAAAGTGACGATATATATATATATATATATATATATAGTATATATATATACAAGGTGGTAAGATCAAATCCGGCGTTGTTGTTTTTTACCCTTAAACAGTTTCATTTATTGCAAAGTATATAACAATTTGATTTATGACAAGCTAGCCAATATATATATATATTTTTTTTTGTACACCAGTACAACAATTTTATTCTCATTTATATCTACGACAAGACATTACCAACAAAACTTTCAAAAAATCAAACTTTATAAATAAATTTTAACTAAAACATAAACATTATAAACTGTAGGGGGGCTTTTAAGATATTGTGAAAAAATAAATTTGCATTAATAAAAAACCATTAAGTAAAGATACACGTCGTTTTTCTTCTCTCAACTTAAAATACACATAAAATCGTTAATTTCTGTTCAATTTTATTTATTCAGACATTAAAATGCTCGTACAGATGTGTAGAATCTGCTTATTTAATCCATCCGCCTTCTGCGTCGATGACGCGCTGGATTTTGGAACGGAAAGAAGAGCAGGCCTTGGCCACCAGGGCCCTGCCCAACTTCCTGGCCTGCTTCATCATGGAGTTGATCAGGGCGGCCTTGGTGTTGTGAGCCAGTCGGTTTGTGTGTCGCTCAAGATAGCCCCAGAAAAAATAGTCCATAGGATTCAAATCTGGGGAGCTAGGGGGCCAGTGGGTCTTGGTGACGAAGTCATATGTGTTTGCTGCCAACCAGTCCAGCTGTGACAACGCAAATCCTCATTCACACAGGCCAACAAAGTTACGTGAGTAACGTCCAGCTCCTTGGCGACACCCCTAATGGACCTGCTGGGGTCGTGCTCGAAGATGTCTGACACCTTCCTGATGAAGTCGGGGGTCCTGGCCTTGCTGGCACTGCTGGAGGGCCTGAAGGCCCTGTCAACGACTGTACGAGGGTCCCTGGTATCCTTCAGCTGCTGCCTGAGCTCAGCAACCCTTCTTCTGTCGATCCCGAGTAGCTCAGAGACCTGGGTGTTGATGATGGTGTTGCCCTTTATACAAAGAATCTGGATAACGGCACACCTGTGTTCTTGCTCGTTCCAGATAACAGGCTGTAGATTTCCATATGCGGCCAAGACGATGATAAAATTCAACTGAAATGATTTCTCATATGTTGGCTGTCTGCTAAAAAATCAGTTGCACGGATCGGATGACGTCATCCTTGTTAAAAGATATCCTGAAAACCCACCGGATTTGATCTTACCACCCTGAATGTATATATATATATATATATATATATATATATATATATAAGTATATTATCAATGTATATTATCAATGGACATTACTTAAAATTACCGTGTTTAATTTTACGACTTTATTAATTATGTACAATGAACAAATATTTTGTTCATGTTCTTTGATGTTTATTAAAAGCATTTTTAAATAGAAATATATTTTTTTACTGACAGCTGAGCACATATCATAATTAACTTTAGAATACGGCTTGACGCAACTTTATATTTATGCTGAAGTGCAGAATGGATAATTTTATTATGTCCCTGAGAAATACATATATTCTACAGGTCTAGAGAGGAGATAATGCACAATTTCTGAAAGAATTTCTTGGAGACGTACAATTATTTTGTATAGAAGTGTGCCTTTTAAGATAATATTATAGGCAAATTAGTTATTTGAATTAGTAGCATTATAACTTCTTGGTTCAAAAGATTTTATATACATATATGTAGGTTTCAAGCTGGAAAAAGTCAAATTTATTACAACATATGAAGAGCTTATATTATACGAATGCAGGAGCATAAACACGAATTTATCCCTATAATTGATAATTGATAAGATATTATGCCGATTAAAAAATTTGTACCTTGTTTAAGTCATGCATGGAAACATTATGAATTTTAAAAATATACTTATTTTCGACCTCTGATATTTATTTATAAGTTTGGCCACAAAGGATTTTTGAAATAAGAGTTAAAATATATTTATGAGCTAAAGCGCAAATGACTGTCTGTTTTATGTCAGGCTACATATTTAATAATATCTTCTCCCTTTTAAATTGTCAAAAGGAACACAGAGTGATAATAAGAAAAAAGTAAGCATATTGTCTTTTTTGCCTCTTAGAAGGAAAATATGTCTCCATTTAGCACATACTTGAACTGAAGATGAAACAGAGGAAACATTGACCGCATTCATGATCTACTCTCCAGAAAAAGGCTAAGACGAAAAGTTAAAAAAAATGGAGACAAATGCAAATTGCCTCCTAAGATATTTCTTATCACTTTTTAGTTATAACTTATCAGTAAATATATATTTCTAAAGCCTCTGTTTTTTTATTTAATGAGTTTTTTTCTTCGTTGTCGTCATATTTGTATACAGGGTGTAATAAAAATAGGTAGCCTTATATAAATATGATAAATATTTTCATGCTTGATGAGTTGCCCTAATGAAAGCCAACAATATTTTAACACACTTTTAAACTATTTATATAACTAAAACTATATATATATATATATATATATATATATTGACAAGAGTAGCTGACATGTGAACTGTGAACCTAGTCCGAACCCAATCACCGTCCATTAGAGCAGTCATTCTCAACCTTGGATTCCCGAGCTCATTGGTGTCGTGATTTGATTTTCGATGGTTGCCAAATAATTCATGAAAATATAAATTTAACATATAAAGTATGTATTGTTTTTTTCATTTCTTTTGGTCGTTTACCTAATTAGTCTAATGGAAGTAGTCTCTTGATGCTGCTTTATGTTCCAATAATGTTCAAAAATACAATAGCCTATTTTTTAAAGTTGCTCAAGTGTGATTATGAGTACTTGTCCGATTTGTATATACGACATACGTTTTATCGATCAGGTATTGTTTCAGCACCGATGACAAGACTCTTCTATTTATACCCATTGTTTTTTAAACGTATATTATATGGTTGGACGATCAATTGTTGATTACATTCAGGTGCTGAATTAACTACTAGTTTACTTAAATACATTTGACACAAAAAATATATATAAAGCAGCTTAGACATTATGATTTTCCAGACCTATGCTTAAGATTTTTTTTCTTTATTAGATCTTTTTTTAGTCCTTGCCTTCAAAATCATGTGCTTCTTCTGGTCCCAGTAATTCAACAAAAAATATTTTATAGGCTGCACATTTATATAAGATTTAAGGATAAACATTCGAGTACCAAATAATATGAAACCAATCCATACTTACTTATATTGTGACAAGATAATTGTTTTCTCAGGACAACGAAATTATATCAAACATTTTAAATATTTGGGAGGTGAGTTTGAAGATACATCGTAATTAAAAGTTAATAAGCCATAGGTACTTTATACTCCTTTGGTTAATAGAATTTAAGAGTATACTTTGTAAATTTTAAATTGTTTCACCTTTTGATAGAAGGATTTAGAATACCAAGATCATTTTTTGTCCCAGATTAAAGTGAAAAAAGGATTGACTATTCAACATTTATAGTCCAATAGATGTTATTCAGCCATTTCTGATTTTAATTC
Source organism: Caligus rogercresseyi (assembly GCA_013387185.1). NCBI lineage: Eukaryota > Metazoa > Arthropoda > Copepoda > Siphonostomatoida > Caligidae > Caligus > Caligus rogercresseyi. The sequence goes on from CP045901.1 coordinate 18,680,178, forward strand.
TCTAGTTCAGCTATAAAATACTATATATATATATATATATATATATATATTATATATATGAATTTCCATATAAACGTAATTTGCTTAGGGAAATAGCTAAACCCTCTTATCAGGCCAATACAAATATTTCATTAGCGAGAAAAAAACTATATAAAAATAAGGATTTTAAACCTCTCTGAATAGCCCTGTATGTAAGACTAAGACTTCAGGTATGCAATATGATGAAGTGAGATCGTTATTTTGATGATTTTTTACGACTTTTCACACCCCTCCTCCTCTCTCTCTCTCTCTCTCTCTCTCCTTCAAGTAACAATATGTGTTGACTATGGATAATATTTTAATTATCGTAGTAGTAGTGGGGGGATTTGAGTCATTTGACCGTAAAAAAACCTGCAATGCATGCAGCATGTATAGGTGGTGGTGTGTCTTCTTCTCCTCCTGCCAGATCTGGAATTCCAGGAATGCCTTCACCCTCCCTTCTCCAGGCTTCAGTAATTGACACACATTGTGATTTATGCTTTCAGCAAAAAAATAATAATAAACAAGTTAAACAATAATAGTAATAATAATAACAACAATGACAAGACTTGTTTTCATGATCTTAAAGACAGTATCGCAAAAACAACGAGAAGGGGCAATTAAAACATGGACAGAATGAGAAAGACTCTGGCTTAAAGTGGTCTCTTACAGTTATATAACAATAATTTCCTACTGCTAGATGTACTTTCATGCCCATTACATTTAGTGCTTTCATATTTAAATATAAATTAGCATATTAGTATTAAAATTACAGTAATAAATATAGCATCTAATCTCTAAGATGTTATTTTCTTCGTCAGAACAGTAAAGTCAGGTTTTTTTTCCTGATTCCACTGTTCTGAATAAGAAAATGACATCTTAAGATTCCATACTTATTAGTGTAATTCTAATAGTAGAATATGATATCCATAGAGATGTGTTTTTCCTTTTTTTGAGCCTATATGGTTCGATAGAATTGCATGAATGGATATAAATCAACATTATAGCATTAAAATTAGTCTATTGAGCCTAGGAACTTATCATGAGGTAGACCAAAGTTGACCATCCCCTCTCGGGATTCGAACCTGGTCCCCCAGTATTGAGAGTTGAACACGCCTTAACGCACATGGCTATCGCACTCCCTTTCTCCCTAACGAGACTTTGATAAATCACTCCACACTTTGAAATGTAGTTATTCACTTATTGTATATAAGGATATTTAGGAAGTGTCACGATGAGCCAAATGTTTGTGATATATATAAGATATTTTATTCTAGACCCAATGGGTACTTATTTGCAATATGTAGAAGTTCATCTTAATATACAAAAGTCATAATCTTTCTTTTCATTAAAAAATATAAATTGTTAAATACAATTTAAAAATTATAAATAAATATATGGAAATATATATATGCAACAGTATAATCGAATATATAATTGCTATATTTATTATTCTAGTCATGTCGACTTCATGATTGGTTTGCATTGATTTGCAGATGATGAACTGAGCTTTAGGTGATTTCGGGTTCGCATTTAACATTCGAAGAAGTTGAATTAAAGTCATCTTCACTAGCCTTTGCTTTAAACCATTCTTCAATCATACCACGTAAATGTCATTTAAGACTGCCATTTTCATAATATATGAATAGTGGTTTCTCGCTGCCCTGTGCAGAAAGAAGCAGTTGTGACGTGTGTCGTTGAAAACTTTGGCTGGATCCTCCAGTGAAACGAGTGAGTGTATGGTTGTAGCCCACTTTTTATGGACAATATCAGTTCTACAAATGAAATAAGTAAGAACTTTGCAATATTAAATTGTAATCATCCGAATCTAACTTTGAGCTCTATTGAGTTATTTCTTAATCAAATTAAGCTCAACCAACGATCATATTTAAATGAATAATTTAGACATTATAGTCTCTTAGTCAATGACTAACAATAAATATGACATTTTTATCATGATAATAAATATTTATGCCCTACGTTTTCATATGAATAACCCAACATGTGCAGTTATATGGTTTCTATAAATATTATATTCCTATAATAAAAATGCATCGTCACAATTTTTTATGGGGATCCTCAAAAATATGAGGAGCTGAAATATGAATAATTTAACGCGTGCAGCCACAACAACAGCTTGTAGAAGAAAGAAATCCTGACATTTACCTACATATAGCTATATAACTATTACCCTCTTTGCTTTTCATAAGCGAAGAAAGTATTTATTATGCTCATTTTTATATCGTCACAACTGCCTGAATAGTTTACTCTATTTCAAATATTAATATTAGAGTATTTTTTGTTTGATTATATACATTTTGTAGATTTCCGAAAAAAAAAAATTTTAACCCAAAAAAAGAAAGTATTTATTAGCCAACCGATTAACATAATTTTTCTTTGTGCCTATATAGTTCGATAGAATTGCATCCGACTGGATGTAAATAAGCATACTAGCGTGTAAATTAGTCACTCGAACTAGGATATTATCAATAAGGTAGACCAGAAATGGCCATCCCCTGTCGGGATTCGAACCTGTGCTTCTAATAATGAGAGTTTAACGCGCCATAACACACATGGCTATCGCACTCCCTTAGATAACTATTTAGATTTGCAGATTTTTTTTCTATTGCACTGATAAACAATCAACACACGACCCATGTCTTTCGACTTTTTCAGAAGAAGGAACTTTATTTTTTCCAAGATATTGCATATATTAAACAAATAATATAACCTTTTAGTTTAAAATAATATCTCAAAGAAAGCGTCAAAGCAAAAAAATAAATGGTGTACATTAAAAATCACAATTATAACTAAAATGGATTGTTCTTATGGTACAAACAATCATTATTTAATTCCCATAAATCTATATAAATTATCGATGATATATTATTTAATATTTAAAAGAATGCTGTTCATTTATGTTTTGTTTTTGACGTAACTGTCTTAAGATTGTGTTTTTATTTCCTACTTTCTAGTGTATTCTATTATTTTTACACTGTATGATTTTAGCTAATAATAAACATCTTAACAAAAAAATGTATATATTTACCAGACCAGGAGGGATAAAGTCGAACTAATAAAACCTGCATAATTCAATATTTGGAATCTTTATTGAAAGAGCAAGTAAGGTCAGTGGTTGCTATTAGATGAATTGCATATCCTCTTTACATACGAAAATAACACTTGCTAGCCTTTGAGCGTATAGCTCCTACAACCCGAAAGATATGCGTTCCTAACACGTGTTTTGGGTGCACTTAAATGATTGGAAATCAAACCAAAGAAAATAGTTCCAGGAACAATACTTTTTGTAACCCTCTAAATGCTTAAAGAAACAAACTCCGTTAAGATGCTCAGTGCAGGACAGTTTGCAAAAGCATGCGAACTTGTATTGGAAAAGTCTAGCGTATTTCCAAGATGTATAAAATACACTGAAGCCCTAGGATACATGGAACTGTAAATCTTCTTTGTATCGATGATTTTTGAAACATTATCGATGTTAACAAGTTGTAGTTAGTTAGTTAGAAATTATTGCCGATTACAATAGTACATACAAACAATAGACACTAAGGTAAAGAACACAACCACACAATGGGGTATCTGTGTTACAACAGCAAAATGAATTCCTTCTTAAATACTGAAACTATTTACAATCAATAATATATTTTTTTTCATTTAAATTTTTTAGAATTTGGATGTCCGCGTTTTCTTCTTGCGACACTTCATGCCTTTCAAGGGACAGAGCAGGGCATCTGTTGATCAGGTGGTCTGCAGTCTGTGGCTCTTCCTTGCAAAGATCACAGTTGCACTTGTTTTCTTCCATTTGCTTAGGTGGGAGAGAAATGGTCCATGTCCTGTGTAGGATTGAATAAGTTGTTTCAGGTCTTCACGGTGAAGTTGACAACCTTTGATCTTGGTTTTTTAACATAAGATGTGTGTGTTTCATGTGAAGACTATCTTTATATCGTTCACACCATCGTTTATAAAAATAATCATTTATTGTTTTTTGATATAACTTGGGGCACACAACAAATTTTATGTTGTTGCTTGTGCGCCACTTTTTGCAAGGTAGTCTGCAAATTCATTTCCTGTGATGTCATTGTGTCCTCTGCACCATTCAATATATATGATTTCTTCGTTCTTTCCTCTGCATATGATTTCTTTACACTCCCTGACTTCAGCACTTGAGGTAAGTGGATTGAGAAGAGCAGCAATTGCGGATTGGGAATCAGACCGAATTAAAACTTTTTCCATGTTTTTCCAATTTCTGAGATCTTCGACTGCTTGCTTGATGGCAAACCCCTCAGCTTGAAATACTGATGCTTCTCTATTCAAGATACCATTGAGTGATGAATGCAGAGATCACCAATAGTGATTGCCTATCCAGCACAGTATTACCCTTATCATCTTTGGATCCATCAGTGTAAATTATCATATCAGGATTTTCAATTGGAGAATTGTCCATCCAAATAAGGTTGCCTTTTATATAGTCACTTTGTTGATTATTTTCGCTTCCTTAAGTATTTTATTGCAGGAGAAGCGGTGACCACGGTGTTTTGAAGGTTGCCAATACCATCCCAGGTATCTTTTAAGAAATACCTAGTTCTCCATCGTGATTTTGTTGCTTGTCCTTGTATGAAAAGGTCAAGGGGATTATGCCAAGAACAGATTCCATTCCGGCTGTTGGAGTTGATCTTAGTGTTGGCACATTGATAAAAGTGCTTTTCTTTGTATGGAGTTTAGTATCTTTATGGTACTTTTCTTGTTATTAATGGAATGGCCCCATATTAAGCATCCATAGGCTATAATTGGTCTGACCATTGCTTCATATAGCCACAGAACTTTGTCAGACGTTAAGCCCCATTGCTGTCCTATGACTGCCTTAGCCATATTCCATAGTCGACTACATTTGGCAGCTTTTTCTTTCAGGGCCCGTCCAAGTAAGTCCTTGGTCAAAAAATGCCAAGTACCTCATTTGCGTTGAGAACACCATTTCTTTACCATCCATTTTTAATCGTGGAAAATGTTTGGATCTCAACTTGTAGGCTTTTGAGAAAACAATTGCATTGGATTTAGTAGCATTAAAGGTTAGACCATTCTTTTCCCCTAGTCTAGAAGTTGTAATAAAATATAATTATTGTCGCATTGATTACAATTCTTTGAGTCTTTCTAGGGAATACAATGCTCATGACATCCTTAAGTACCGTGGGATCATAACGTATGTCTCATTGCAGGCTTTCGTTAATGGCCACTTTGATTTTGGCTTCAAACCATGAATTCATATTTATTTAGAGATAATATTTAATCACATTCATAAACTGTTATCATTCATTATGGTTTTATAGTATTTTATGAGCATAATTTTTAAAATTAACTTTGCAGTGAAGTTATTTTAGATCTGCTCACAATGAATTACACAAATTACAAACTTACATGAAGCCCTGAGTAAAGAACGCTACAATGCCATGGGATATTTAGTAAATAAAATCTTATTTATATATATATATTTAAAAAAAATCAAAATGAGACCTCGAATTCAATCTCTGCGAGGTCGAAAAAGTTGTCGAATGTTTAGTTTACGATGTATAGTGTAACAAACTACATGAAACCCTGAAGTAAAGACGCTATAACGCTATGGGACTAATGGAATAAATAAAATCTTAGTTTTATTTAATATTTTCAATAAAATTAGACTCTGATTCAATCTCTGCGAGGCCGAAAAAGAAAAAGTGTTCGATGTTCAAATTGCTTGGGGTTACAATACTTACATGAAATCCTGAAAGAAAGAACACTCAAACTCTATTGAACTATTCCATAAATAAAACCTTAGTTTTATTTATATTTTGTATATTTTCTAAATAAGACCTCGGATTCAATCTCTGCGAGGCCAAAAAAGGTCGAATGTTTCATTCAAAATGCATGGATCCTGGTGAATACAAATGTTTCTGGCTCATCTTGTAGGTATGTCTGACAATACTCGCACATTCTAAATTAGGTTTTGCTGGGTGGATATGGATTAAATAATGCAGGAAAAATATAAAGTCGATGTGAAACGCGGGGTTCCAACGATACTATGGCGATGTATATTTAACTGTTCCTCTGTATCATGAATATAAGTCGAACACATTTGTCCCATAAATTCCATTATAATACACTACATCTCAAATACGTAATTATACTTATTATACTTTTTTTTTGGAGAGTACCTTTCCTTCAGCTCCAAGGAATGTATGACCCTTCAAAAAGTGAAGTCCTCTGAAAGAGATAAAGAAAAGTCGATGTCTCCTTTAATTAGAGCATTGAAGAAAGAAAAAAATATGGATCAAACACATAGTTATAATTTAACAAGACGATGGCATGGCCTAATGATAAAACGTTTGTAATCATCAAGAATTAAGGAACATGACATTGAAAGAATGTTGCTGCGAGAGGGATGGAAATATATCTTGGAGTGAGAGAGAAGATGTCTGGCTTGAAGAAAAGTGATGACAACTAGGGGATTCTAAGTCGAAATAATCAGAAGTTCAGTACAAATATAAGCTTAAAATGAGCGAAGTACATCTTTAATTGCATTCATTGCATATTAACGGGTTATAAATCGAATTTCTCATATTTTATTTTTTCTAAGCATACCGTGGCTCTAGATTAGATGTCAGCAATAATAAAAACGTATTGTATGCGCCCTGGATTCAATATGTTATATCTTATAAAATATCTTGTTAAATGTCATACTATAGGGGATCACTTTCAAGATTTTGACCCCAATCTCAAAAAAAATATTATATATATAATATATATATATAATTATATATATATATATTTTATTATTATAGTTTTTACGAATCTATTAAACAAATTATTAACCTAAGCAGGGATTAACTTTTATTTCAACAAAGCTTTATGAGGATAAATAGCTTTGTCTTTAATTTAGAACTTATCTCTGAATTGATGGTATTAAAATTAATGTGTTATAAATATAAATTTATCAGATTACATGCTTCATAACCTAATGTTGACATTTTTGTTGTTAAACCGTCATGATCATACTATAAAAGCTGGTGTGAATGGAGCAAGTTGAATACGAAAATCCCTAAACTTGCACTTTTGCAATTATACTTGACGAACTAAAATAGGAATAAATTTTATGTCTGAAATGGTATAATAAATAATATTAAAGAATATAATTTTTTAATCGATTTTTTTACAAAAAGTAATATATATATTTAGAACACTATGTCTGTACCAATTGCTCTAAGATTGTTTTTATAATTATGCAAGAAATTGCTAATTGATATCAATGAGTAAAAATAATGGTTGATTTATTGAACAAACTATGATTATATTTAAAAATCACCATTATCCCTGCCAACTAATAAACGATCTATGTGGTTAAGCGTCTAAAACACTGTGTTTTTTTCTTTAACCGCTATAATTTGGCACACTGGGTGCACCGATATATTGTCAGGTGTCGATCAAATGGTATTTATGTGCAGTAGAGCACTTGAAATACAATCATTCAGTAGCATCTACTTTTTTACAAATCCATTTATTATTTCGCCGAAGGAGGTATTGTTTCACTCCTTAATGTTTGTTGTTGGTTTGTTAGTTTGAGGGTTTGTTTTTGTCGCAGGATAATCAAAAAGTATGAAACTATTTGGATGAAATGTTGTGGGTTTTATAAGTGCCAAGAAGAATGATTAATGTTGCATTCTGAGTTGCAGAATTAAGGCGCCAAATGACTAAATACTTATAAATTTTCCAATTAGCCTCTCGACCAATAGATGTCGCTGTGCTGTTAAGGGTGGAGGTGTTCCTCTATTTCCGTATAAACCCTTCCCCCGTCTCTTACGCCAGTCGTGAAAAATCGCTGAAGGCATGACGGCGGAGGTTTGCACTCTCTTTTTTATATAGCCCTATATTTAGAATGTTATATAAATATATACTTTATTTTTTAGTAGGTGGCAGGATCAATAACATTGGAGACAAACTAATTAGTGACGCATGGATAGTAATGGCGGTTTCTACGTGGTGACAGACGACAATAAAGTGATGGAATTTTTGTATATATAATTTTATTTTTTTAGACCAGCGGGTCTCAACCTTGTCCTAATCAGGAGTCACATGGACGAAAAAATATTTTTGCAAGAGCCATGATGCGCCACATTGTGTAATAATCAGGAAACGACCGGGACACTTTTTTTCGCCGGGAACCGGGCCGGGACTTTAATTTTTCAATATTCATTCGGTCGTCATTCTGAAAGTGGCGAAGTTTAATTTAAAAAAATAATTTTGCTATTAAATTTTTTATTATTTAAAAAAAAAAAGTGATGACGTTTTTTTAGAAAATATTTTAAAAAAATATAATATAATTTTTTTAAACATCGTCACACTCGGTCGTTTCCTGGTAATAATGTAAAAAAAATCAGTGGGACTTCAAAGAGCTGCAACTAGTCTTAAAGGAACCGCATGTGGCTCGCGAGCCGCGGGTTGAGTATCCCGGATTTAGAGAAATAACACATATGATAATGTTTAAAAACATTTTAGTTTAAAATTAGTTCCTAGATATAAAAGTTATCTTTAATATAAACTAATACACAATTTATACAAAGACAGTAAAAATTATTATAAAAATGATTCTTTAAATTCAAATAAAAGTAACAATAAATAAATATGATGAATATTATACGATAAAATTTGTACATTCCCAAGATTCTGCACTTTGCAGAGAGGGCAACTATAATTTTTTGTATATATTCTGAACATTTTGTTAGTCTGAATTTGTTTTTTTTAATTGATTTGCTTGGAGCAAGACGGATAAAACATGACTAGGTCGCCTGTATACAACCAAGAGGAACAGCTAACATCTTGGATCTTAATAGATAAGGCTGAGTACCTAGCTGCAGTAGAGATATATTTTAGATGCGAAATAGTTCAAATTAACATTCCTGGTGGGTTTGTTCATATATAGTCCCCGCCACATCGTAACTTAATCCGTTATTGATGGACTGAAAAACGTATATTTACCAATCTTATTAAGCGTTTCCCTACTAATTATTTTTTACCAGCATTGATTGAATCAGAGGTTTATTTAGCAAGTAATTATGTTTTAACAAAAAAGGGTTCTGAAGTGAAGCTAGGAAAAAATGGAAACCAAGACTAAGACCAAATATATTTGAAGGTCTAAATAAAACAATAACGTGACGTCAAGCAATGTTTCGGGCAGAAGCAAAGCAACAGTGAAGCTAACCTTAGCTAACCTACTGTGCCTTAGCACAAAAAGGCTAAAAACATCGTACTAGATCAGGGATGGGCAAACTTTTTGATTACAGGTCTAAATGTGGGCGCGCCATCTATTGGTGAAACCCGGTATTGTATGGACGAGACGTAATGAACGATTGTGAAGCATTATTATTATATTACTTACTGGACAAGCTCCGCGGGCCGGATTAAATTGTTAACAGGCCGTATACGGGCTTAGTTTGCCCAAGTCTTGGCGAGATCATACCTATGCCTAACGTCAGAAAGACCTTCAAACTGAATCACTGCCTTAAAAGAAATAAAGTAGTTTAAAAAACTTGGAAAAAGGCAAAAAACTCTGTTCCTTTTCAAACATTTTTATTCCTTCTTATTTTTTCATTGTCCCCTCTTATCAGAGGGTATAAAAATAAGGATGAGTTTATAAATACTCTATCATTTATGTCAAGAAAAGAGCGACTTTTTCTTTCTTCCTCTTCTTCATTTCGTTCGTCTATTTTTTTTCTTTTCCTATACATCTTATCTATTGAGACCAGACAGCCATCATTTTTAATACGTATTATTTTCCCCAACAACTATATTATTATACAATAAAAAAACCTATGTCCTTTTTTATTCAAAGGAATACTACACCTTTTTCCAAAATACATTGGTGTATGTAGATAGTTCTATAAGGAACAAGCCGACACGATGTAGTTTTTATTTCTTCTTTTAAGCATAAAAAGTATTTTTTTCTTTTATATTCTTAGAAAACCCGTAATTTTATCTCCGCTTCCTTTATTGTTATCATTGTGCTCCTTGCCTAAGTCTAAAAAAACAAATAATATAAGGGTCCATGGGATGAAGACATTTTCCAGAGGTTTCTTTTTGTCTCCCTTATGAGGGGCATGAAGACAATCAGCTGTTATAGCTCTATAGAAATGGGTTAAAAACAGACGAAGGAGAGGACATTTTTGTAAATCAAAAAGAATCCTTTGACCTTGTACAGCTTTCATTTTCTTTATCTAACCAAAAAAACATACGGAGAGAAAAATCATATTTTTGAGACATCTTTAAAGAGTTTTTATTTATATATTTTTTATATTACACTGAGAAATGGCGGCAACACTATGTTTGAGCCATGAAAGTAAACACTGTTTTGATAACAATAATTGGCCTAAAAATTCATAAAATGCATGGTATATTCTACTACCATTTTTGTATTCAAACTAAAAAAATACCTAAATTACGAATGAACCAATATATAAACAATATTACTTACTTTTTTATTAAACAAATTATTTTCCTTTTTTTATCCACCATGTTTGTCTAACGTCATAAAACATTACACCCTAATATATTTTTTTGTACAAACATACTTACTAAAATTAAATATTCGCCCCTTTTTACACAAAGATGCGGATCTATCATGACATTTTATATGTGTTACTCTCTGGAACTAAAAGAATAGGCACTTCATATCGACCTATTTAACAGCCGGAAGCCGGATGAAGGGCTCCTCTCCCTTAATCCACCTTTTTATGGAGACTATAAAGATTATTGTCCCCTTGTAAAAAAAGCAGCATGTAAAAAACTCGAGGCACATATGACGATTTAATTAAATAATTGAAGCGAGAGGCACTAATCCTTTTTGCCGTTTAAGAATAATGTTATGACTCCTGCCGTAGGCTTATGATGCTTAAACATCGTCCAAGCAAAAGGTATTGCCGTCCCTGGCTTTATTTTTTAGATTATGTTTAAATACTTTTATATGCTGTGATTAATAAAGAAACATGTTACACAAAGAACAATCACACGGATTATTGTACATAGAACCAGGCAAAAAGGAGTATGGCTAAACAAATGATTGCCTTTTACGGAGATGAAAATATTAATTAAAATGTTATGATTCAAATTGATGTCATGGTTATTCAAAAATATACGTGCTATTTTTGACGTTCTCGAGGACTTAAAAATGAATCAATTGATATTTAAAAACATTTCTTTATTAAAAACAAATTAAGGATATTTTTTTTTAAATTTGATAAAATAAAATAAATTTAGTTGAATAAATAAATATTAAGCAAACATGTCCAAAATAGTACTTATAAAATTAAGGGATGTTAATGAAAATAAAACAGACAGGAAGGCATTCGATGTATAGCTTCATTTATTTAAAATAACTAAATGTTTAATTATGTATAACAACATTCAATTAATTTGAAGTTAACGGATAAAATACAAGGTTGAAAACAGTTTTAAATGTCGCAATTTTTGTGGATCTAAATAAATAAATAAATGAGTTGTTCAAAAAAAAATTATGTAGGAATAAATTATAATAGAAAGCACAAAGTAGCATTTATAAATATTTACAAAGGTGAAGGTATACTTTAAAAAAGCAGACAAGAAGGCATTCAGATGTTTAACTTCAATAATATAAAACATCTTATAGTTGATTTATTATAACAAACATTAAATTATACTAAATTAATGGATAAAATCCTTGGTTGAAACAGTTCTAAATGTTTCGATTTTGAGGATCTATAGAAAAAATTGGATATTTTGTACAAAGTCGATGATAAGTTTATCTTTGACCATATTTCATTTCGTTTTTCAGATATGTATATACAGCTTACAATGTGAAGAACACACCAAGTATCACAAAATATATGTTTCTATACAATTTATAATATTGATAATATATAATATTTAGTTGTGAAAATATTACAATAAATCTTTTAAATGGTTGAGAATATATAAAACATAGATTAAGTAGGTTTGTATAAATCAGAAGACGAATAAATTGGTCATTATATAATTTAAAAGACTGAAGATGAAGTCAAGGGGGGAATTGTGATATTTGTGGTAGACAGAGAAATGAGAGGGATACGTCTTGGACTATGACTTGTGTTTTACTTTTATTTATCAAATATAAACATGGGGTATTTTTACTATTATTAATAATAGTAAAATAAAACACCCAAAAAAGGTATTCCAATTATAATAAAAAGTGAATATTTAATAATGCCTATAAGAAGTGCTAAGGGTCATATAAAAGAAGTTGATATCAGAATGGTTAAAAATTACATTGAACTCAAAATGAATATTAACTCCGATAAAAAAGGAACGTGACATCATCAACCTCGGGAAAAGTTGAGAGCCAGATGCAATTAATTGGATAAAGTTTCACCTGGCTCTGGTATGCGCAATGTGACATTTGGCCTCAGGTGAATAATGTGGTCTTGATTAAGTCTATTTATTATCATTCAGCTGTTGGATAAAATAAAATTAATAGAAGATAGTAACTAAAGAAGCTTTTGTACTTTTTGCAATTTTTTGGAAACGAATTTCTTAATATATATATAACCTTCGAATAAATAGTATTTGGATGATTATTTTAAAACAAAGGATTAATTATGTTCAAAGATGATTTTCCTCGATTTCTGATCCCTGCATTATGGTATTTAATTGATATATTGACATTCAATTGTTAAGATATTATAAATACACTTTAAATGTTATTAACTTATTTATAGACCTACATTAGACTTGAAAAGTGAAAAATAATGTTAAAAAAGTCGAATTTATTTTTTTTTATTCTGTATCTAATTTCTTATATTTCATCTTTGATCATATTCTCTTTAGCACGTTTTCTTTAATAGCATATATATATATAATTTTCCTATGACACCCCTTCTAAACGTTATTAGGATATATATATATATATATACATATATATATATATATTATATATACATGATATGTATATTAGATTAAACTAGGCTGATATATGTCTTATATTCTCATCTAATATTTTTCCTCGTTCGTGGACTTTTATTAAAGTTTTTTGATTAAAATTAATTGAGACATGATAATAAATTTAGTAGGAATAAAAATAACACTTACACCTAAGAGGTCTTTTTGTTAACAATTCCAAACAATAGAGCAAATTGCTGCTCAATGTGTGTCTTCTACATTTATATAAAACACCGTAGTTGTTTATAGCAAGAATATATTTATTATGTTTGAGTCCATTAGGAGACACCCATCCTAATGGCTCACTCAAAATCCAAGTTTTCTTCAAGAAATATATAAAAGTAATATATATTTCATGAATTCACTTCATAAAAACCTGATTGAATTCTATCATTATAGCTTTAAACCTTTTGTATAAAGCTATTATAGTCATTTTATTACCTACCTATAATAATAATAAGGAGCTGATAAGGTCTACTCATAAAAATGATTAGTTAGCTTCGTCTTCACAATGAGGCTAGTGCTTTAAATAGATTTTGATCACGACTACAAAAGACTAAGAGACCTCCAAAGCATCATTCAAAAGTAAGCTCCTATTATTTTATATGTATTATTTGTGTATAATCAAAAAAAAATTAAAATGCTTTGAAGATGATTCAAAGGGCCTTCTTTTTTATAAATCATCAAAGCCCACAGAGGTCGTTTGTAAGGACACATATAGGTCAGTTGATATATTTATTTTTCCTATGTATTTCTTTGATATCACTGGATAATCAAGGACATCAAACGACTTATGGGAGGGGGAGATTTTACGCATCATCATAATGTGTGACTAACGAGGAAATAAATGCTTGAAAAGATCTCTTCTTCTTTCTTCCTTATTCTTTTTCAGCCATGTTTGTTGGGCTGTCTGTCTGTCTATGTAATCGCTTGTCACTCTCCTCATTGTTATATATAATAAAAAGTTGCACCCAACGATCTAAATTATAAAACTGGATGGACAATAGACAAATAGTAAGAAATACATTCATCGAAGGAAAGGTTGGAGGCCTTCATAAGTTTATTTATTATAATAAAGGCGATGAATTATATTACTAACTATGAGGAGAGGGATGGATTGATATAGCTTGAACTGCCAAAGTCGAGATACCAACCAAATCATATATAAGCTGAATACCCCACAAAGAAGAGAATTGTGTCCTTTGCACACGTTTTTTGTTGACAATGTATCAATCAAAATGGCTGAAGTAAACAATTATTATTGAAAATAGCGAAAAGGACTCCTATAATAACTTTTATTGATATTAGCCATTATGTATTACGTATCATGAAATGTATTATGCTTTTACAACAACCGTAAACTGGGAATTTACTGTCATTTCTATTTTTTTATTCCTTAAGACATTCTAAATAAACTTTGAATACTAAAAAAAATTACATATATTCCCCTCTTCTGTTTTTTAATCAATTTATTATTGTTATTTTGCGACTTTTTTCACCATAAATATAAGTAAAATGGCGACCCATCCTCTTATTCTTTGAGTATTTTTCTTTCCTACTTATATTAAGTTCATTTTCATTCAGCTATTATAGGGATCCTTGGTCACACTTATCGCTTATCCACATGTTTGATATAGTAAGAATGGGATAAGCTTGAATGAGATTAGAGATAATAGTGATTATACTGTTCTCAGTACTGGTCACGCAAAGCAAAGAGTTGAATATTTGTTTGACGTGGGTGCTTGAGTGTCTACATGAACAGCAATCAACAAGAAATTTCCTTGTCGGATTCCTTGTCCCGAAATCTGTCTGTTCAAAAAGGAGCATTTTTTAGAATTTTCAAACTTTTGACATATATCGAGTTTTTCCCCCTCTTGTTTTTGGGGAGACTTGAATGGTAGAAATGTAAAGTCTAATATTGTATATATGTAGAATACCAGGTACTTTTTTTTAATGTTTTCTGTAAAAACGCCAGTGACCTTATTATTATTTGTGACCTATCAAACAGAATTTGGTAAAAAGACATTTTCATGACGATGGCGGGAAGAATGATATTACAAACTGTTATTCTTCCCGCTTTGCGGGTCTGACGTCATTAAAACTTACCGACAAGCGAACAGTCAACTATGTTTGTAATGGACGCACCACCTTGTTTTTCAATAGTCTTTGGTATTGTCCAGCTTCTATGGAGATGTTAATAGAAGAAACATAATATAGTTAAATATAGTATAAGTTTTATTAATCCTTTTGGTATTTTAACTAATTATATATATCGTGAAACGGTATTCTGCTGTATTTTTTGTGTAATAAAGTTTACGCCGAATACAAATACATCAATAAAAGAATGCTTTTGATTTGTCCGCAATACATCTTATATTTTCAAAGAGATAATATTAAAAAATAGAAAATAAATTAGTTAACTTCGAAAAATATTAAAGTCACAAATTAACTGATAAATATTGTCTACGATACAAAAAATGCAAATATTTTATCGATTGATGTAATATCAATAAATGCATTGTTTAATAACACAAAAAGGATGTCTATTCCAATCAAGTATCTGTGTGCAAAGCATCTAACAAATGAGTACACATACTGGATCTCCATGGGATGTGGTAGCACTTACTACAAAAGACTCATAAATCCATAATTGAATGGATGCTTGGTCAGATGTGTAGACTAAATATCGCACACATGTGTGTACGTCTACCCCATTCAAAGAATAAGACAAATCATTTAAATATGGGTCATGTATATTATACGTACGTTTATATATTCAGAAAAAGATTCCTTTTAATATGGAACAATATCAACCCTGGAGCATCTCTTCTTTTACATTTTTTTCTTTAGAAATCCGGAAATGAATGTATATTTATATAGATATTTTTCTTTCACTCTCAGATGTGAGCAGAAGGCGAAGGTAGAAAGAAATAGTCTTTAAACGAATCTGGGCCATTAATATTTGTTATGCTGTTGATTACTTAGAAAAATATGAAGAAATGAATATTTTGAATAGCAATGCAGGATGCTGGAGTGTAATTTAAAGAAACTCTCGACAAAAATGTGTGTGTAAGACCTTTGTTATAATAACTGGAGGAACAATGGACAGAATAAAAGAAAGGAATATCAATAACCGAGTCAACAACTGACGGCAGCCATTTTATATCCCTTTTAAGACAAAATTTATATTATAAAAATCCATGAAACAAGGAAAAAAGAAGAAAATCCCTTGAGCGGCCAAAGCCTAAATACCTTGTTTGAAGGAATGGAAAAAGGGACAAATGACAAAAAGTATGCTACCCAATGTCGTCATTTAAGGGATTATTTTAGTTTCAAATAAGATAGAGAGGTGTCACAGCATATTTATTGTTGGGTTTCACATTCACTATTGGACAATATAATTGATTCACCAAGTAAAGTAGCCATTTTAGTCTTCAAAGTGCTGTTTGAGTAGACTTCATTTGTATACGTAGTTCTTATATAGGTCGTGGAATAAGAATATAGAAAACAACTCAAAGTCTGTTGAATGGTACGTTGAGTCTTTAAATACTGACGCAACCTTTGTGATATTAGAAATCCAACTCCTCATACTATATTTTGTGTTTCTTTGTAAATTATAACAAAGTTCCTTACAAGAATCTTAGCTAAACATTTTCACAAAACATTGAACGCCATGACGATCGAATGTATCTCTGCAAAGCAAAATCAGTAAAGTTACTTTACAAATACCAAGGCATTGAAGTATATAATATGATAACAAATCATTGTTTCTACATTTGATATACTCTATATACGATACACACTCATAGGTTCAACGTCATTATAAATCATTTGTTTAGAGCCGACATAACCGATGCTCAGTGCTTTAAGACGTGTTCAACTCTTCAATGAGATTGAGGGCGAAGGTTCGAATCCCGTGAGGGGATGGTCAGTTTTGGTCAATCTTATTGATAAGAGTATCCAAGGTTTGTAGACTAATTATACGCTATGATGTTGATACTTATCAACAGGATCGTAATTTTATCAAACCAAATAGGCAGACAAATGGATCCCTTCGTCACTATTTGAAAGACGTTCTATAAATATATATAAGTCGCCAAAGCTATAAAGGTGGTGAATAATGACATATTGTCGTCTGCTACGCTCGAAACAAGTAACATATTTTTGTAAGAACCAAGTAAATGTTCTTCTTACCATTCGGGAAGGGGTCCAGTGATCATTTTTTAAACTGACAATTGGTCAAGAAAAAAAATATTCTACATTGTTTATTTATTTCTTCAAGATAGTAATTACCTCCGCCAAAGGAGGTATTGTTTTCACTGGCGTTGGTTTGTTGGTTTGTAGTTTGTTTGTCAGCAGGTAACTCAAAAAGTACGGAACGGATTCGGATGAAACTTTGTGGAGTTGTTGAAATGCCAAAAGAAAACAAGTGATTAAATTTTGATGTCGCTGTGCTGTGAAATCGGGTGCCGGGAGCGTCTTCCTCTCGAAATTTCTGTCGAGGGAACCCTCCCCGTCCCTCTATGCCACCCCAGTCGTGAAAAATCCGCCTCGGAAGGCTCATAAGGACCTCGTGACGGCGGAGGTTTGCACTCTCTGAGTGTATATATGCCTCTAGTTATATTATGTTATAAGTAAAATCTCCGAACTAATTCTTTAAAGAACAATTTAAGGTTAGTTATTTTGTAAGGTGGCCTTAAATAAACTATATGTCCTTATTGGAAATTGAAGGGTTTTTAAGCTATCAATGTCATTATGAAAATAAATAAAAAAGTAATCCGAATATTAAATGGAAGCCCTTGACTTTTTTTAGATAAATAGATGGTTACAAGGAATTTAAATAAAATGTTTTTATTATAGTTCAAAGTTTTTTGATAATCATTATATAATGAAAAAACATTATATAACCTTCAAAACATTGGCGTTGCCATTCTACGAAAAAATATCAATTAAGACAGATTATAAGATCCTCCATTGACTTGTAAAAAGTATGACTGCGAAGCAACAAATATATCTAATTGATATTATATATATATCAAGAGTTCAAGGTTTTATTATATCAAGTTCTACGAAGGACGTTATCAATAATTAAACATAAAGTTCTATGATAGGAACTCTTTATGTACTTATTCCTTTCCTTTAAAAAACACCATTGTACCATATATATGAAAATATTTATTTGTCCAAGAGTTTCTTAATCAGTTGTTCCCTATAGCTGAGGCGTACACCATAAACCCTTTTGTATCCCTTTGAACTCATTATGTTATGGGGGAGATGATAAAGAGATCCCATGTTCAGAAGCAAATAAACGTTGTTTTCCCCCGTCAAGACAAACAAGAATTTCATAAAGGGGCTATTTAAAGAAACACCTTCTTATGAATAAGAACAAAGACTCTCGTAATTATTTTTGTAGTGTTATAATGATATTCAAAGCAATTCCATTGTTGATACAAATCCTTTGAGTAATCTATGAATTTTCTATTCATTGTAATGTTGAAGTTCACTAAATTTAACTCTCAATAGAATTGAGGAAATATTCTTTTCGGATGTGTAGCAATTCAAACTAGAAGCACTCAGAGAGTGCAAACCTCCGCCGATCCCACCAAATGAATCACTCGGTCTTTTTGTCATTTCCAACCCTCTACGCACTGTCCCTTTAATTCTACATACTGCTCCTTTATTGTTTACACTCTAGAGGTACATGGAAAGAAAAAAAACTGACGTCATCAAAGAGGAGAGCACAGCACAGCGACATCTATTGGCAGAGTAGGCTAACTTGAAATATGTATTAGTATTTAGCTCATTTTTCATCTTAATTCTGCACTCAGAGATGCCAAAATTTAATCACTTGTTCCTTTTGGCATTTCCAACAACTCCAGAAAGTTTCATCCGAATCCGTTCCGCACTTTTTGAGTTATCCTGCTGACAAACAAAACAAACCAACAAACCAACGCCAGTGAAAACTAGAGGCATATATACACTCAAAGAGTGCAAACCTCCGCCGTCACGGGGTCCTTATGAGCCTTCCGAGGCGGATTTTTCACGACTGGGGCGGCGTAGAGGGACGGGGGAGGGTTCCCCTCGACGGAAATTCAGAGAGGAAGACGTTCCGGCACCCGATTTCACAGCACAGCGACATCTATTGGCAGAGTAGGCTAACTTGAAATATTTATTAGTATTTAGCTCATTTTGCATCTTAATTCTGCACTCAGAGATGCCAAAATTGAATCACTTGTTCCTTTTGGCACTTCTAACAACTCCACAAAGTTTCATCCGAATCCGTTCGGTACTTTTTGAGTTATCCTGCTGACAAACAAACCAACAAACAAACAAACCAACGCAGTGAAAACAGTGAAAACAATACCTCCTTCGGCGGAGGTAATGATGTATTAATAGATATTCATATGATAGCGTCCAAACTCAAAATATAACTCTCTTAAAATACTAATGAAAATATATGCTGTGAATTTGCCAAAAACTTAAATCATATTTCGATAACACTCATATCTCTTTAGGAATTTGTTTAAAAACTTTCTAAAGATGTCAACATTTTCACAGTCAATGATTTTTTTATAAAACGATCCCTCAAAACATCTAAAACACCTCATATCTTCTGGGGATTCCTTTTTAAATGATTTATAGGTGTCCATTCAAATAGAAAAATAAAAAATAAATTGCTAAATACAACACCAAGGCTGGGATAAATAAATCGATACCAATGGCAAAACCTGTACATCATACAAATGTATTGAGGGATAATTTCAGTCAATGTATAATCTCTTATGCAACTAACTATTTATTTTCCACATGAGTTACCATAGAAAATCAAAAATATCAATACAAATATAGATTTATTGGCGCATTCAGATATTTATTCAGACGATAAAATGTCTTAATATATTTGTCGATTTAAATTGCAAATCATTTAGTTAATAAAAAGTTATTTTTATATAAGGCAGACTTTTTATTCACTGAAACATTACTCCGAATTAACGAGAGGTTTTGTTGATATATGTTTTTTAATTAATCCGGATTTATTTATACCAGAGCAACGAGTGAATATTGATATAGTCACGATTTTTGAATGTAATATATATTTCAATTCAATAGTTAAAAGCAAGAATCAGATATCTTATAACATAAAAAAAGAATATTCGACTATGATTGATCCCTTAAACGGCTCATTTCATGCAGCCACAAAATAATAAGAGCATTCAGTTTCCTAATATATATTAATACTAGACACATTCATCATTAAAGTAGAAAATAACTTCATCACTCTCTATATTGTATTTATCTCTCTCTCATTAAAACCCTATAAACATGCAATACTCTTTCTTAAGCAAGAAGAAGTCCCTATTATCTTAGAGTCTCACGAAGAAGCTCAATCCATATCTTTTAAAATATATATATATATATATTCCTCAAGAGAAGCTCGTGAAAATCGACTGTCCCACTTTTTGCCAATAGGGTTTCTATGAGAGAGGCATTATGAAATATTACCTTCAAAATGGTAACAAGTTATCAAACAAAACGGTGCTCGATAGCCGTGCGTGTAAAGGCGTGTTCAACTCTCAATGTTGGGGGCGCAGGTTCGAATCCCGAGAGGGGATAGTCATTTTTAGTCTACCTCATTGATAAGATCCTAGGTTCGATAAACTAATTTTAATGCTATAATGCTTAATTATATCCTATCGGATGCAATTCTATCGAACCATATAGGCAAAAAAAAGTGCATATTTGACCTAAATCGGATCATTCTCACTATGCTAAATAAAACCTTCAATTTAATGCAAAAATAATGGATTTCTTTTTACTACACATATTATATATATATATACCTATATATGTATATACTTCTTGTGACACTTTTTTAAATAATAGAAATGAAAAATAGAAAGACGAACTTCTATGAAAACTTTATAAATTCGTGACCCTTCAGTTGGACAGGAAAATAAATTGGGTTCTTATGAAAATAAGTTGACCCTTTCTGCCGTAATATTATTCTTCAGAAAATGTTATTATATTTTTATAGTGTGTGCACTCCAAACACTTATAATTTTGTATTTAGTTTTAGAGTTCATATATAAATACAGAAATAAATAAAAAATCTTAAATGGTTTTTTTGCGGGTATAATATATAATTAAATATTTTATTATCGGATTTTAACACCAATTATGAACAAATTATAAAATACATATCTCATAAATATCTGTGTTATAAAAAAAACATAAATAATATTTTTTTAAATCTATAAAACCATAGATTTAAATTTTTGTGTCTAAACACAATAACAATTGCATATATGTTTTGAAAGCTAAATATGAACATTGGGCTGCCGCTGACATGCGGGACATTTTTACCCAAAAAAAATTCTCTGTAGTATGAATTGAATGAAAGAATTCGGCTTTTGAGCTGCTATATCACATTTATATACATTTTTATCATTTTCCTATAAAACATATTTACACACAAAAAAAGTATATATTTTTTAAAGTCTTCTTGGCTTTAAGTCCTATTTGAAATGGCATACTACATATATGTACATCCATAGACGAATAAAAGAAATACACGGAGGATAAGAAGTCTCTTTATACATTGAGCCAAGGGATTTATAGAGCTTTGATGAGGAGTGAGTGAGGAATAGGCAAATAAAAATATAGTGGGAGGGATAAGAATTGAATTCATTGAGGATTTAAGAAGGGGTTTTCTAATAGAGCCGGAACAGATAATAGATATCCATGTCCACAATTAGGGAGCCATTAAAAAATATGAGGAGTGCATCAAAGAGTTAAGAAAATTGATGTCTTTTATTAGTAATACATACATCCATATTATATTAATAAATAATAGTTTAAATTTATGAGGTACAAATGAATCTTGATTTTTTTCACCTGTGGCATTGCAACAGCTTAACAACTTAAATATATATTTATCTCCTTAAACACCTTCATTTCCATGGGACATATCTTTTTCTATACATTTATATCAATTGCTGCAAAGTTTAAAGATGCTGTGCCGATGAGAGAAGATATACTACCTCAATGTGTAATTCCATGAACTTTACTTATTTTTGTAGGCAAAGAGAACAAATCCAGCTTTAACACAAATTTACATCTCAGAGTGTATTTGTTTAGCTATAATAACCTTGCATATATCGTCAGTAGTATATATATATATATATATATATATATATATATATATATATATATATATATATATATATATATATATACAGGAACGGAGTGGGAAGAATTTATCCACCGGGACAATTATGCCCTCGCCGGCCTTATACAGGCCCAATATGCCATTGGGAGTCTGTCAACGGCCGTTTATGTTTCTTGAGGCCAGCGGCCCACCGGGAATAGTCCCGGTACTCCCGCTGGCCACTCCGCCCCTGTATATATATATATATATATATATATATTCTTAGATAAGCACACTACTCAATAACTATTAAGATCACTTGCAAGGGAAGTTCCTATCTCAATCATATGGGTTAAATGACATTATAAAGTTATGGGAAACGAGGTGGGGCTAATATTATAGACAAGGCTGGATCAACAAAATCAGTATCCTCGTATATGATTAGTAAACTATTCTTTAAAAATGTGGCGTCCAATCTTTTCTGGAAAAGTGGTAAACTATATTGTTTGGCTCGAGTTATATATCCTCTGAGTCAAGTTATGGTGCTGAAAAGGGATGGGAATCGTTGACATTGACTTCAAGGGTTTCCAAAGATGAAATTAAACGCCTTGGTTCTTCATTTTATGATGAAGTATTGTCTTCTTTGATGGCATTTCCAAATAATTACCCATCGCAAAGTCCATTGTGAGTTGCATTTAGTGATGACAATCCCATTCACTTAGTCATCAGCTACCCCTTTGGAAAGGGAAAGGCCGTCCAAAACCCGTAATAATTAGTGACCTAAGTATGCCCAATCAGTATAAAGTTATTAATATTACATGCAATGATCCGGATCAACCGTAGTAAATACACGGATGGGACACGAATGCAAGAGCACTTTAAGTAAATATCCTTTAAAATGTGGCAATAGAGATATTTATTCTGTTCATATTGAAAGAATTTTTTTAAACTCATTGAATAAAAAATAAATTATAAACACGAATAAAAGTGCTTTTTCTGTGGCTTCGTAACACGTTAAAAACACAAGAATCCTTATCACTTCTACCATCCATATATTGAAAGAATCATTATAGTTCCTTGAACTCAGTTCCATTATATGAACTTCCGTTCCTTGGGTGCCCCACATCATAAGGAGGAATCGAGATTCCGTTAATGTATGCAGATAGTCCTCTAGATGATGCAGATGCGCGCGTCAGGGGGCTCAACTCTCTCTCAACAACTTTGAGCCATTCACTTATTAATATAAAAGAGGAAACATAGATGATGATATTGTTATTGGTGGGTGGAAGGAAGGCACGCTGTGAGCTCATGAAACATATTCATCAAGACTCAATAATGAACGGCTAATAAAAGAAACCAGTCAAAATAAATATTCATTTCTTCTCTCCTTTCAATACTCATCCTTAGTTATTGTTGGAATGTAGTTCATTTAATAGAAGTATTTTTTATAAAAGGGTTAGAAAAGGTGGCTATGAAACATTTTAATACCATTCGGAATGTCCGTTGACAAACAATAATGAGATATTTCACTGAAATTGATTTATATATATATCATTGAGGAATATAGATTCTATTATTCTTTTTTTGAATAATAATATATATAGATCATTAAAGTTATTGAATAAGATGTCAGCTCATTAAAAATAATGTATATTTTCTCTGAGTTAAAGGAGTGTCTAAAGATAGATAATTTAACAAATATGTCGGTTTTCTTTATGTATGTACAATTTAGAGAGACAGAACAACTAGTGTAGACTACATACTATACTCTAGTAATAGTTTGCTTTCTATGGTACATAGAGAACAAGAAATGATGTAACAGTCACGTAAACAATCTACTATTCATAATTAATAATATTTTTTCATTGTTAGCTTTTTGTAATACTAAAAATGAATTCGTTTACGAGATTTTATTTATAATGAAGAGTGTCATATGATAGCTATTTTGTTATGACCAAATACAGAATATATTATACGTTAAGATTGGTTCGTAATACAAACATATCTCTTGCATTGTATCTATACTAGAACTCCTTTGTGCGCACAAAGAATACGAGGATTCCTTTGGGCCCTGAACAAACATCTGGAGAGGACTTAGAGATTATAGAGATATAAAAGATATAGAGAACTTATTCCCTTCATAGCATAGAAACATCGTCGTTCAGCTGTATTCTGTGTCCAATATAAAAAAGTAAAATAAAACTTCGTCATCGTAAGCTGATCATAGAGATAGAAAGATGTGTTATATTGGACACAAAAGTATTCTCCAACCCATAAAAAGCCCATGTTAAAGCACAACTACCTGGCACGTGACTCTTTTATTAGATATCAAAAGGCAACAATAGATGAATTAAGAATAAAGTCATATATTTGATAATTGAGGAATATTATTTACTCTTGACATATATATTGTTACTTTTATTGGCGTGTTCTATCCATAGAGATATGAAGATATAGAGAGCTCATTCCCTTCATTAGCAGAGAAACATAATTCAGCTGTCGCCATTGTCCAATATAAACAAAGTTATTTGTACTACGTCATCGTAAACTGATCATAGAGATAGAAAGATTTGTTTATATTGGACACAAAAACGTATTCCTCTGAAGAATCCATAAGCCCTCTATTTTTATATCTCTATGCTTTTGATATGCAATTGGGATTGGATAGGATGAGAGTGGAAACGCTATTCATAGCGGTGAAGTACCTCCTTCATGATGCTTTGAAGTCTAGCATTCCTCAGCGATCAATCCAATTTAACCTCTACAGCGAACTAATTGAAGGACTGACGGATCCCCTCTCAATAATATTTACTTGTGTCTTATGTTAAACATCTTCCTAATTTTTAGTAGTCCATGTCTTTTTAACCTATTTTAATTATTTTGCATGAATAGTGGATTTATACAATAAAATATTGATGGTTTGTAACAACATACTAATAAAAACATGACAAAAAAATATCAGAACTTTACTTTAAAGTTTTAAAGACTGTATGTCGCAAGAATGAGATTTTAACCAATTGCTGTTCAGATGCTGAGGCTATTTATTGATATATCCATTATTTTCTTGTTATATAATTTGAATAATAAAGTTAAGCCAACTGTCAAAGGGAAAAAAGACTGGCATGCTTGATAAAATTGCAAAAGAAAACAGCAGGTGAATGTTTTAAAGCTTATTTCAAAAAATAATAACTAATATAAGCATAAGGTTCTCTATTTCTATCCTTGTTATCTGTATCTCCAATAATATCTTATATTCTAATAAGCGAGTTACTATCTACATCAATTTGTTTTGCAAGGCTTATCATCCATGAATACAGCGAACCACCGTATCTATACATATCTCTTTAAACAAATAAGTTTTTATAGGAGATAGAGGGATGTAGGTACTCCCGGGTGGTCCATGGGTCAAAGGAGTTGTTTGTCATAGATCATGGATAAACAAATAAAGCCCCTCTTCTCTTTAAAACCCTCATAAGACCAGTCATCTTTTATGAAAGGAAAATATATTTTTTTCTAAAATGAATTCAGTTTTTGACAAATAACTTTGACACTTTTAATTCATTCGCTATGGGAAATGTATGTGAATATTGATATATACTAAGAATAAGTTATGGCAATGGATTCATAAGCATTTCAAGAGGGGTTCATAGACAGTTAATTAATACTGTATCTGTTGTTATCTTCGGCAAGATATTTATTTAGCATGTACAAATAAGAATAATGAATAGTTATATATTTTTATATACATACAACCAAATATGAAATTTAAAATATGTTTTATAAAATATCATAAGAAAATATTTTAGTTTAAATTAAAATATAGTAATGAATTTAAATTTTTGGCAGATTTGGTTTCGTGTTATGCAGTATTCGTGTGGATACAAATAAATTAGATTGTATGCATCGAGCCGAGTATCTTTTTCAAAAAGGTTTATTCAAATTGCTATTCCATTTATAGTAATTGATATATATATATATATATATATATATATTTTTTTTTTTTTATATATATCATATATATATAAATTATACAAAAAAGCTAACAGTTAAATATCAGGATATATTAATAGAAACATATTTATAAGAATCTCAATATTACGTATCAGTGTACCTTATCTTCAATTGCATTGGAAGAAATACGAACTAAGACATCGTTCTAGCATAATGGTAAATATGACTTATTAGGAAAATCTGCATAGGGTTTTTTCAATTTCCCCCCCAGGAGTATATGCGGTAAGCTTCTCATGGGGTAAGGAAACTGCAATTTAATGCAGCAAACCGTTAGGCACCCTAAAACTGCATAGGTTAATCGATGCCCTTTATCACATTTGACATATTGTTGACATACAGAGTAATTGTAAAAAAACATAAGATCGATATTAATAGCTAGTTTTCTAAAGAAATGCTCTTCTAGCGCAACACCTCATACAGCAAAAGTCATTAGACCCAAACATATTATACTGAGCATTGGTAATAATAAAATAAATATGGCTTATAAATATCAACTGTATTGATTTGGTGGATTCAAGTCTATCTGGATTAAGAGAGATATTTACATGCTTCTACATGCATGAATGTTCTTTCGAATATATTTACCTCTTTTTACATTATTGGAATTGAACATTGTTTGAATAAATTTACTCTTCTGGATTAATGCAAGCAAAAAATCAACAGAATTATTGCAAGTTATAATTCATGTATAGTTCATATAAAACTATATTTTTAGTGTATCTAAATTATAATTATACATCTTAAAACAATCAATAGTATTCATTCTAAATATAATCATTTGAGCGATATTCAAATTGTACTAATTTAGCATACAATTATCATGTTTACACATTGTAAAGAGTTTCAAATTATAGAAGGTACCTTAAAACAAATACGGATTCGAATTTCAAGCATCGCTGTGTTCATCAAAAGCCCTAGGGGCCTTCCCAAAAGTTGTTATCAACCGACAAATGCCACTCCTGTCAAGGTACAATAAGCAAAAAGTAGTGGGTTCATTGTTATGAATTGAAAAAAAAAAAAAATAATATAAACCATTTTTGGAATCTTATTATCTATATAATTGAAATATTTGTCGATAATGAATTCTAAGAGTGTTTTTAAACATAAATGATGTCCGTTTACTTATCTTCCTCAAAACGTCGTTGTGGCAGAGGAAAGGAGGGTGCAAACACGACTTTTGGCCTCAAGGGAGTGTAAGCTAGATGAGGAGTCACAATTTAATCGTTCCCTCATCTCTTATATCACTTTTATATAGCCCACATCATCATAGGTGGATAGATATACAGCCTAGATAGGTCCAACACCACATCTCTGGCATATAGGAATATACATAAGCGATCGGCCATAAAAGAAAATTTAATTACATTTAAACAACAGTCTTATCAGGAGGCTAATTTTATGAGGGATATATTATTAACAAGATTTTATATGGTTCTTAAGTAATAAGAAAGGTGGTTTTTCATTACAATATATATATATATATATATATGGAGAGAGAGAGAGAGAGAGAAAAAAACATAGAGAAAGAGCGAGAGAGAAGAAAGAGAGAGGAGAGAGAGATAAACCAGTAATATATATATATATATATTTAACTGGTTTATCTGATAAATTAATATTAATACAAAGATAACATCAAGTACTTATAATAGGACGGCTAATAAAGAAATGAGATCTGAATCTCTTATCAGCTGTATGAAAGTACTACTGACCCAGCGCTCGTTGATAAAGATATCCACTCTTTTAATATGACGACCACATTCCAAGGGTCTCCTAATCTCTTAGTTTGTTGTCACCTGATTCAAATATATATATATATATTTATATATAATAATACATATAGAATAGTATATGTGTATTTTTAATCAATGGAAGTTTTACCCATGATTAACTCTTCAAAGATTATAGATAACAAGAGACATTCCTGGGTTCCTCCTCAAAGTAAATTTCCTTGGTAACACTTTTAGTGAGCAGTATCAAAAGAAACATTTGTTCTGGCAATCAAACACAATTTCATCATAATAAATAACGTTGGATGTGAAAACACTTCCGACGAAAAAATGATACGTAGAATCATGTAGCTTTTAAATGTATAAAAAATCAAAATAAATGTTTTTTACAATCCCAACATAAAGTTTGTTTTATGCCGCTTTATTTATTAAAAAATATCAATAACAATATTTTAGATTACTGACCATAAATATTGATCCTCTTGGCCAAAAATAAACAGCCAGTCCGCCAGACCTGATAATTTACGGATAATATTATATAGATAAAATAAATAATAAAATCATAGGTATTAATATTTTGTGCGGCCAAACATGAGGTGGTTCAGCCGTCATAAAAATGACGGCCAAATATTTCAGAAGCATTTTAAGACTAGTTGTGCACGTTTTGCCCATTAAATTCATTGTTATTTCGATAAGTAAGAATGATTTCTTTCTATTGGACTCATTTGTTATAGGGTTCAATTTCACATGATCCCTCCGATATGATCCCTCAAAGATAGTCCGTTTTTCATAGCCATAAGAGATTTATTCCTTAGCAATTATCAATTATAATAATTAATTAACATGTATTGGAGCCTGTATTCAACTAAATGAAATATTTTACTAAACAAATGAAGGAAAATTTCACCAACTATATCCAAGTGATGGTAACTCATTTTCACAAAAAAAATCATTTAAACTTGGATTCTTGCTGGACCACCACAAATGCTCTGGGACTTAAGAAATTAGCTGTACGAGTTCCATATGACTTTAATATACTTATGACTCTAGAACCATGGAAGGGATAAAATATTTTTATTGAGAGAGTTTTTTCATGTGGATATAAATCCAACTAAACTTTAGTATAAAGTGCATTATTATAAACAAACTCAAACTTTATATAGAAATAAGAACAATAATACAATATATAAATTAATTAAGATATTGTGAACTTTTCTGTTTTTAAATTCCATATACGGAACATCATAAATATAATCATGAACAAAATAATACCTTGAATGGGGGCTAAAGGAAGGATACGACTGTCAGTGTGCAGGTGCATGACATATCCTCAGAAACATCATGAAGATAAAATTATGCTTTGCCTCAAGGGATATGCATAATGAGTTTAAAATGAATAAATTATCTTATAAAAGGAAAAGTTAATGAAATATGGAAGAAGTTGCATATCGACACTTGGATTCATACACCTTTATCAATAAAAAATATATTATTAATAACTCAATGAAAAAGTTATTATGTTGTGTTTTTTCAATATATTTATTAAAATATAAATGAACGGAAAGATAGTAGCCAAAAAGAAAAATGAAAACATATAGGACCATGAGGTCCTTAAGATTGATCCAAATTATATCAAAATAATTATACTTTTAAAAAAAGAAAGAATAAATAAACGCTGTTTCGTCCATGTATATAAGGTTATAATCTCTTGACAGTAAATATGTTCTACAATGTCATTCATGATATTTATTTTTAAAGCAACTGTCGAGAGTATTTTTATTTATTTATTAGTTGTCTTGTATTTTGTGTAGTTAATATTTTACACTGTCTTATAATATTGATAGCCGAATAAAAAAAATTACAACAAAAAAAAAAAAATTAATAGGAATTAGTTACAATAAATGAGGCTTTCGTAAATAAATATCTTTGATGTGAAGTGTATTCAATTACTCTGCGGACCAAATTTAACCTCTGACTAGTGCAATTTGATCTATTAGCCGTCCTTGTCAAGAGAAGTTCAGCGCATTTTAATACTAAAAATTTCTTTGCATTTTGAAATACAGAATAACATAATATATTATTTTTGTGTAATTATGAAACACCATTTCCTTTTATACAATACATATAGATTAGTTTTTATTCTATTTTATGTATAATTTGTTTAATATTGTATCGATGAGGAACAAATATAAAGAATAATTTCAATCACTGATGTTGAGATGCAAAAATACAATATTTGAATCCAAATTATGAAGTTCTATATTTCATAATATTAAAACTTTATCCTTTGAAAAGCTGAGGAACTCACTTTAGTCTGGAGCGGCAAGATATGCAGCTTTATCTTGGAAATCCCCTCCCTGGAAGAAAGAGGAACGTCTGCCGAAAGAATCATTAAATATTCCCAAGTCTCTCCCTCAAACATCAAAAAATTAAAAAAATAATTTCAAGAAGATATTATAATGTAGAGCCTTCTATATATTTCTATGTTGTGTTTCTTAATATTGTGTTTAGAGTTTTAATATATATTTAATAGTTGTCTAATTAATTGTAATATGATTTTTAAACAGAATGTAGTGCCTTTTATGTGATATGATACTTTACTGTTTGTGATCCTCCCCAGAGCAAATTTTTTTAAATTGTATTGTTTATTTATTATTTTATACTAATTCCTGGGGTTTTATGTAAATATCTCAATTTTTGTATTTACATAATAAAATAACTATTTTAAAAAAATTAAGCAACTCTTCATAGTCAATGCAAGAAAGAATGTGTATCTTGTTAATCATATATTATGACGATAAATGGAACAGCAGAAAAAAATATGCGTGTTGGTGAGTTTATGTTATTCCTATGTATGCCAACTATTTATATTATATTTATTATATAGATATTATCAATGATATTGATTTGCACTTAAAAAATAAATAACCATTAAAAATAAATATTTTTCATAAGTTGCATTTGTATAAAAATATCTCGTATTCAATTGTAAGGGATTCACAGTAAAAAAAATAATGGCTATACAAAAGATATTTAACAACAAAAAGTAAAGGGTAAAAACATTCCTTCTTGGCTGCTGATGGACGAGCTCCTGTCATGCTCCTTCAAAAGTAGATTACAAAAAGGTCATTGAATTGGAAGGTGTTTTCATTAAAGAGGAGATTCATCAAAAGAAGGGGGAAGTTATTTTTTTAATTTGTAATTTTGAAGGGGAAAAAGTAGTTTTATAAGGGCAATCTAAGGTATGTGATTCATTGAAACACTATTTTGAGTTATTATTCACAAAAGAAATGAGGAAATAAAAAGAATAATATGTTTTTCTGTTACTTATTATAAAATAATCATTCATATACCTATATCGTTGACTATTTGTATTACATGGCTGTATTTTCAACTCATAATGTTTGCAGATAGTTAATATGCAAGTAAACTGTGTATTCTCTGCTGGTAAAACAGAATAAGTATTATAATAGGTGAAGTAAAAAGAATTCCATAACTTTGTATTAAATTGAAGGATTTATTTAGCATAGTTAGACTGATACGATTTAGGTTAAATATGCACGTTTTTTTCGATAACTTGTTGCCATTTTGAAGGTAATTCATAATGTCTCTCTCATAGAACCCTCGTCCCTATTGGCAATAAAGCGGGACAGTCGATTTTCACAAGCTTCTCTTGAGGCCATTTTTCACCAGCAAATCATTCGCCATAAACAGAAACAGGTAGTATCACTTGGTGCCAGGTCCGGACTATAAGGTGGATGAATAAGAACCAAGCTACCGGAGCTTGTGGCGAGTCACTAACGATGTGTGTGGTCTGGCGTTGTCTGAAGGAACATAATTCCTCTCCTATGGACCAAAGCGGGCCGCTTCTGGGCGATTGCTTCCTTCAGACGGTCCAATTGTTGACAGTACATGTCCGAATTAAGAGTTTGGCTTTAGGGGAGCAGCTCATAGTAATTCCCTGCTAATCACAACAAATACAAAACAAAACCTTTCTGACCGTCAATCCTGGTTTCACAACCGATTGCGCTGGCTGACCGGGACTCAACAACGACCGTTTTCGCTTGTCGTTGTAAAGTGACCCTTTTTCATCACCAGTAACATCCGCTTCAGAAATGGATCGATTTTATTGCAATTCAGCAGTGATTATCAGATGCAAATTCGGTCTATGAGGTTTTTGTGTTAACTCGTGTGGCACCCATACATCGAGTTTCTTTTTGTATCCAGCCTTATTTAAGTGGTTCCAAACAGTTTTGTGCAATATTAGCTGCTGGGCAGTCGAAACAGTGCTTACATGACGGTCGGACTCAACGATTTCCATTATTTTATCAATATTTTCGACAATTGGCCTTCCAGAGTGTGGTGCATCTTTGACATCAAAATTATCAGGCAGCATCGACCAAACCAAAATTTCGCGTGATTGGCTGTTACAGTATCAGACCATAAACACTATTCACATTTTCACCCTCGTGGCTTGCGTTTCGCTTTTATCGAAGAAACACTGTAAAATATGGCATATTTTCTCTTGGTGATGTCCATCTTTGACGCGTGCTCAAACAATACTGAATCAAGCAATCATAAAACAAATTTGTACGAAATCTATCTTTCCAACGCCATCTAGTGTAACCCGATTGCACTTATACAACGCAAAATACAGATTAGGAAGCCATCTTTTGGTAAAATAATGGATTTCTTTTACTTACCCTACATATAAATATATATATATATATATAATATATATCTATATATATATATATATATATATATATATATATATATAGCTAATATATATGTGTATATATATATATAATATTTATAATTTATTTATATCATCATACATCTCATCATCCAATATATAGATATTAAATTCTAGTGTGATAAATAGTTTTTATGTCTACAAACCATCTGAATAATGAGCTCCCTAGCACTGAGTGACAATGGCTTAGGTTGTTGATCGTAGGTTCTCGATGACAGAGTAGGGCAATTACTATTAATATATATGATGAATGTAATACGTACACAACCGTGGATAAAGAGGCGTTTTAATCATTAAGGAATGTACACTACATAAAATAGTAATGGCGGTCGATAATTCATTTACTCTTGACTTACAAATATACCATCGACCATAAATAAAATACAACCACACAAACATTTTAACCTACATATTCACAACGGATATAAAAGCCTCTACATACTTCATTTTTACCTTTTTTATTTAAAATAAGACATGGAAATAGATCCTATTATACAAAAAAAATCCCACATAATTAAAGCATTCGACTAAAAATAATTTATATTGATGAAAACTAGGTAGCCATTAAATGATATATAAACAATATAGTCATAAGCACACCACACTAGGGGATGACTTTAGTTTTTCTATCATTCTAAAGGTTAAGATTCAAATATTGTATTTGTGTATAAAGACTTGTGAATTAAGATCAATCATCCATAGCATACTATCACTAGATAGTCAATGATCTTGCTAACAATTATTGGTCAAATTTATATTTATATATATGCAGATGTGGAAATATAGTAGAATCGTGACTCTCTGGTTAGAGATTACGATCCTTAACTCTTCTAGGAGAGATGTCGATTTAATTAGGGAGATTATATTTACCTCCGCGAAGGAGGTATTGTTTTCACTGGCGTTGGTTTGTTGGTTGGTTGTTGTTGTCAGCAGGATAACTCAAAAAGTAGGGAACGGATTCGATGAAAACTTTGTGGAGTGGTTGGAAATGCCAAAGAAACAAGTGATTAATTTTGGCATCTCTGATGCAGAATTAAGATGCAAAATGAGCTAAATACTATTAAAATTATAAGTTAGCCTACTCTGCCAATAGATGTCGCTGTGCTGTGAATTTGGGTGCCAGGAGCGTCTTCCTCTCGAATTTCCGTCGAGGGGAACCTCCACCGTCCCTACGCCGCCCCAGTCGTGCAAAAATCCGCCTCGGAGGCCTCATAAGGACCCCGTGACGGCGGAGGTTTGCACTCTCTGAGTGTGTATATATG
The DNA here is from genome assembly GCA_013387185.1 of Caligus rogercresseyi. Classification (NCBI taxonomy): domain Eukaryota; kingdom Metazoa; phylum Arthropoda; class Copepoda; order Siphonostomatoida; family Caligidae; genus Caligus; species Caligus rogercresseyi. The sequence continues at coordinate 18,714,087 of CP045901.1, forward strand.
CCTCTAGTGTACGATGTTACACAAACTATTTATTTAATTTGCAATTTATATTCTATATTTGGTGGAAATGAAGCCAATACGACGCATGTTTTACTAACATTGTATCTATATCACCTACCTATGTGATAATAATTTGATACTCATCTGAAAAGAAACTGGACGTGATATTTTGAATAACATCGTCATACCATCTTCAATTCAATCGTCATCAATCCTATTAAGATAACACTCCAGTCTCTTTTAGCAGAGTCGTTGATTCGTCTGATATTGATAACGATGGTAGTCACTCCTAGGAGAGGATACGATTGTGATCTCTACCAGGAGAGTCAACGACTCTACTGGATCTCAATCTCTTCTGCAACATATATATATATATATATATATATATATATATATGTATTATTGTCTACCGGTCATTATCTTGTCGCCATTTTGAAACGAACTTTATTTCATTTGACAGTCAAAGTGTCACTGAACCAACTCCTAGGAGGTATCTGTAGCACTAAATCCTAACGCAAATTACCCGTCATGATGTGCCACACCTTTTTATAAGATATTTTAAACTTGGAATTTTATGGAATACCCCTGTTTTAACCCAATGACGTCACACTCTAAACTTTTAATTATTATTATTATTAAAATCAGAAGTTTAGGTTTTTTCATCCTACAAAGCCTTGATCATTGTTATTAGCCTTTTTGGGCCGTCTTTAAAAGCGGAAATGTTATTGATGTTTTGCTGTATCTGATAACCTTTTCAAGAGGAATCCCTTTTAGCCTTCATTCCCTCCTTGTTTAAAAAAGGGTGTTGATTTAACGAGTAGGAGCAAGGGAGAGAGAGAGAAGAGAGAAAATGAGTAGTATGTTGGCCTTCATTTTAATAGTTCAGGGTTATGCATGCAAAAGACATTTTTCGGAACACTTCTTAATTGACTTTGCAAATGCTCCATGAAAGTCTGAAGGAAAGAGATGAGGGATAAGTGTGGCGGTGATGATAAGATAGTGGCTGGTGTAGGGGTTGCAACGGAACAAAAAGTTCGAACCGGTTTTCAAACACGAAGTGTAATTTGAATGAGCAAGAAAAAAAGGAAAAATATTTAAGTGTCAAAATTACGCTACAATGTTTAGATGTTGCTGATTATAAGGATCGTACTCGGATAAGAGATCTCCGAGTCAATAGCTGTGGAATCTATTTAATAATAATACGTTAAACACTTTGTCCTTATAGTCTTTGTATAATGTGTGATTATTTTTTGTTGATTATTAAGAATTTATTAATTGATTGAATAAATATATGTCTCCCATTGAGATTTTTTTAATGCATTAAACACAACAAATAATTCAACCTATATTTTTACCGTATTATATATTTTAAATAAATATAAATGTATCAAAAAGATCTTTAGTTCAGTTGAAATGTTGAAAATATTTCCGTTCAAATAAATAAAGCATAATAACAGCTACCATTAAATATTTTAAATGACTCAAAGTGCACATATCTAGTGTGGTATAGATGCCTACAAGTACCAAATGTGTACGCGTACGCAGCGATGATCCAATACACCATTTGGACTTAATTGAATACCGTCGATGGGTATGTTTGATATATGTGTTAGTAATCACTCCTCTACAAGCGAAGTGTCCTGCATATTTCCATTCTTTCCAATATAAAAGTTTCCACAAGAGATAATAAGTAGACTCAAACAATTTTATGGGTGACCCAAACGTTTTTGGGTTCTACGAAAGCCTTTCTGCTGGATAATTTAAAATATTTGTCAGACAGCTATGTTTATCGATTTATACTTTTATCGACTACTTTATCCATATCCTCAAGTTTAAGAAAAGGATTGAAAAAATATCTCCTTTAAGATCCATCGGTAGGATACTGCAATATCGGAACAGTTAGAACACTAAATTGATTAACTCAATGGGGCAACTTTGAATAAAATGTTTTACAAGATATTTTAAAGAATAATAATGAATAATAAATTGACGACAGTATATCATTATTAATATTACATAAGATCATTGCCTGCAAGTCAATAAAAAAATATATGATGATTATATTTCATTCAAAACAGATTTTTGTCCATAGTATACTTTCATTAAGAACAACATATAATATTAGAGCATACTTAGTTACCATATCTTCATGTTCGAAAAAAGACAGTAAATGGTATCCATAATAAAACAAACGGCTAAAAATATATGAAACCGTTAAGAGAAAATTTACTTGACCATAGTTTATTTTAAATCCTTAAATAATTTCCAACAATATTTTATAACATTTCGAATTCTTTTTTTTCATTGGAGGTATGTGGTCAAGGTGAAATTAGTAGCAAAAGGCTACTAGGTTTTTCAACTTTATTTAGTAGAAGGATGTTATAACCATATTGTACTGAAAAATGAAATAAAATATTATTTATTGTCATGGTAACGATTTAGAAAAATATATTAAAAATTTAACTTATTTAATTTATCTTGAGTGTTCATTAATCACAAAATAATAAACAAACATACAATTCAATAAACATACAAACAAAGTCATTCCAAACAAAAACATTAAGCGTTAGTTTCTTAAAATAAACTTTTTTAAATAATGTTGTTTCTTCATTTTCTTTTTTAAAGTTAAAATGCATATATTTAAAAAGCTTTATAAATGCATTAATATCCTATTGCATTAATTATGTTTGATGATAGCTTAAAATATGTTGCAATAAAATATATGTCTAAAATAGAACAGAGTATCCTCATATTACAATATTATATATGCCAAAAAATGGAATGGATATTGATGGGATTCCCTGAGTAACTTTCTTTTTGCAGAAGGCATTTGAAATCATGCATCTCAGAGCTGGTCGGCCCTGCCCTTGCATCTCAATCTGTTCCGATAGGTTAAAGATCAATAGATAATTACTCCATGCTTTCTGCAGATGAAATTATGTTATTTCGTGTTGCAAATGTATTGCATATATATATATATATATATATATATATATATATATATATGGGTGATTCTTATTTCAAGTTTTTCAGATTTGAGAGTCGGACTCCCCCTAGGATTTTACTTTAGTTCATAAAGATCATCTAGTAAAAGTTTGAACGAAATCGAATAATAGGAAGTGTCCGCTCAACGGGCCCAAAGTTATTTAGTAAACTTATGTAGTAATTTTTTTTTCGCCATTCGATCGCCTCTACTGTCCTTAATTTCAATGATATTTTCAAACAATTTGCCGCAAAATGTAGGTATGATTGCAAGGATTCCAAATCAGTTTTATTTTTTATGTACATCCAAAATCAAACGAGATAATAAAGTATCAAAATGTTCAGTTTTTCATAAAAATGACTATTTCAAAACTTAAATTTCTCGTCAATTTTGGATACATAAAAATAAAAACTGATTTGGAATCCTTGCAATCATAAGGACAGTAGATGCGATCGAATGGCGAAAAAAAATTACTACATAAGTTTACTAAATAGCTTTTAAAGTTTGATCAATATATGGAAAAAAGTATCCAAAGTATCCTAAAGTTATTAACGTCCATACGGAATCAATAGACAAAAAATGATAGATTTTAGTTGGATATTTAAATGATAAAGAACCGAATGAACGCAAGACTTAGGCTATGCAACGTTTTTTCATCTATTTTTCAGGTATTTGGCAGCTTTCATACTGTTTTTTTTTGTTTTCATGATGAAGAGTCCTCATCTTGTATTTTTTTAAAAGGATGTTAACGTTTTACAACTTTATATACACATTTTATGACTCCATATATCATAAATGCTCCTACGAATTCCAAGTTTTTATTATCCTATTTGTGTGCTCGTATTTTTGACTTCACGTGCCACAAGATTGAGAAAAACAAGGAAATTGCCAACCTACACACACACATTCCCTTGGACCTTGGTACAATATTACACACACACACACACCAAAACAGCCAAGGATCATAAAACTTGCCTCATACAAAATCCGTCTTTACTGCCAATAAAAATAACAAATTCATTGTATGAGCAAAATATGTTTTTAACTCATAACATCGCATAGCAGGGAGCAAAATAAACTTTACTCTATTAATAGAGAAGAAGCTTATAGTTATTGTACTTGGATTTAGTTTTAGAGAGTGACTTCATGGCAGTGACACTCATTAGAATAAGTCCCCATAAGACAGTCTCTTTCATTAACTATTTGTGAGAAGTATCACTTGACAGAACTTTATTTAAATTTTTACTTCAAATAAATTCACTAAAATATTCATATGAACATTCATAAAAATACAATAACAGCAATGTAGTTGTAGAGATTAAGATGAAACTGTCAAGTATAAAATAAGTTTGCAGTATTATAATAAACAACGTAAAAATAGTTATGAAAACTAGAGAAAAAGGCGTCCAATGGATAAAATGAGGTGTGGAAGTCTGTTTGTAAGCAAAAACTCCTCCTTCGGACTCGGCACTATTGAAATTTATAATTTAGATCTCAACTCGTACTTAGAATCTACTGAATACTATCCATAACGGCTCAATACTAGTATTTCTGTGCTATATTTTTTGTTCTAAGTAGCTTTAAAGGCTAGATTTATATCCATAGTTTTACAGATTTATATATATTTTTTTCTTCACCACTGTTTTTGACATTTTTTTTATTTCTTTATATGTACACATCATTTTTATGTGAATATTAGTATAACATTCTTCTGGGAATTATCAGGCAAGAAGTAACGTACCCTCATCCCTCAAGTGTGTTAATTGAAGTTCGATGAAGTAGAACTTGTGGCCCTTAGATACAAGCATTCACTCTTTTGATGCCGAGATATGTACAACAATAAATATACAATTATCTGTTGATATTTAGCTTGCTAGTGCATTTATGAGCTCAGCCCTAAATTACCCACCATTATAATACTTGGAGCGTGAGTATATATTTGCACAATAATGAATTCTAATTGATTCTAATGTGCCTTTATTCAATTAAATGGTAATGGGTGTATTAATTTGGGGTTTCATGTAGCAATGTAAAAAATATACTGAACGTGACTTTAGAATATGGCGAATATTATTGTATATACAAAACTAGTATATAATATGATACTAAATATAGGAACTACGAATTACATTAACCATAATATTATAATCCTTTTAATGACACGTCAAATATATATTTTGACAATACCAAGGGCTATCATTATTTCGTTATATGAGTTTAAACAATGATAATAACGTTGGAATCCCATTTGCGTTTTGAAAATATTCCAAATAAGTATATTTTGAAAAATATATATTTTCTAAGATTAATAAAAATACAAATAATATGATTTTCAGTTTAAATTGTTTTTTAACATGATTAATCCTGATAAATAAATACTTTATATAAATTTGAAATATTTAACGAACATCAGCTATATAAAAATGTTTCTTATTTTATTTTTAGCTGTATATATTGTTGTATTATCAATAAAAACATTATTATGTACAAAAGTAACCTGTACACTTCTTGTAAATCATTTTGCAGATCTAATTTAGTCTTCAAAATAATTTACAAAATGTCTAATTTCTTTAAATTTCGTTTCCAGAGAGGGACAAAATACCAGTCCCTTGCAATTGAATTTTTCCTGCGAGTTTAACATAAGCATCTTGTACATAAATTGTTATTACTTTAAAATTCCCTTACTTTAAATAATGGCCTGCATATATATTTCATGAGAAGGACAAAATGTCAATTTTAGTTAAGCAAATTTTATTATGCAAATAGTATGAAAGTTCTAAGCACATAATTATTTTAAATTTGGTAAAAGGTCTCGAAGATTATGTAGTTACCATTTTAAAAGTTTATAAGGATGAATGAAGAATTCATTGGATTTGAATATCTCACAAGCAAATATAAGTGTCTCTTTGCCATTGACGTGTGGGTTCCTACCGTCCTTGTAGATTCACTTTACCCTGTGAAAGAATATTTCCCTGTATTTTTACCTCTACCGAAGGAGTATTGTTTTCACTAGCGTTGGTTTGTTGGTTTGTTAGTTTGTTGGTTGGTTTGTTTGTCAGCAGGATAACTCAAAAAGTGCGAACGGATTCGGATGAAACTTTCTGGAGTTGTTGGAAATGCCAAAAGGAACAAGTGATTAAATTTTGGCATCTCTGAGTGCAGCTTTAAGATGCAAAATGAGCTAAATACTAATAATATTTCAAGTTAGCCTACTCTGCCAATAGATGTCGCTGTGCTGTAAAATCGGGTGCCGGGAGCGTCTTCCTCTTGTTTTCCTTGTTTTTATATCGAATTGAATCTTTTTATGATGGTTCGATACGTTCATCTGTAAGGATATGAATAAGCTTTATAGCAATTAAGTACTCAAATAGCCCAAGAATATATTTAATTTAGGTTAATCAATATAGGAAAGTCGAAAGTCAACATGGATGGCCAAGCCATAGAGATATAAAGATATAGAGAGCTTATTCCCTTCAATACCAGAGACACCATCGTTCAGCTGTATTTTGTACCCAATATAAACAAATTAATTTATACTACGTCCTCGTAAGCTGATCATAGAGATAGAAAGATTTGTTCATATTGGACATAAAAACGTATTCCTCTGAACAATCCAATAAGCCCTCTATGTATTTATATCTCCATGAGCCAACACGCTTACAAACGAATCAAAGCGCTTTCATTTGGTTTTACAGCTTATTAGTTAGAGTAAGTTATACTAAAGTGTTTATGTATTTTTAACTATAACAGCATTCTTATCAATGGTATTTAATGATTTTGCATTCGTATGATACAATTGTTAACTAAAACCAATTCACAAATTTAAATATTTGTGTATACCAATAATGATCTAACGATTTATAAGGCTTAGCTTTGTAACGAATAAATGATGACAAACTTTGTAATCTTTTCATTTCAATATTTGCAACTAAAGGAAAACTATTTTGCAAACAAATATTTAAATATTTTTTTGATGCACCCTGTAAATAATTTGCTTATAAGGCCTGAGTTTATGAGTAACGCTCAATTTAAACGAGATGAATAAAAGGAGAAGGTTCCTTCAAGATTCAAATATACATATGTATCCCTGTTGTTTTATGAGGTACTCCGGATATTCATTGGTATATATACGCTTAGTACATAGGTAGGTAGCTATGAGATTGCAGTAAAGATTTTTAAATGTTTATAGATCATAAATGACTAGAATAGGCATCTCTCTTTTTTATTAGCTAAGAGGTCTTCTTAATCAAGTGGCTCATAATGCAAGAGAATCATAAAATATGAGGCATTTTATGAGATATAAATCAGACCATGATTGCCCGGTCTAACAGGTCTATGGTCTAAAATCTAGCGTTTATGATGTTCACATGTATTTATATATATTTCCTTTCTTCAAGGATTCGGTGTCTGGAAAGTGCATAGAACAATTGATGAGCAAAGCTAATCAAAGCCAGACCTTTTTATTAGTTCTTACTATAGAAGTGTGAGGAAAGATTGGATTTGACAATGAATCTTTAAATGACATTTTGTTATTTTATATTTATAACAGTCGGGACTTGTACATAAAGAAGGTTCATTACTCATTACTCGACTGCTTCAGTAAATATTCTAACTAGAATGGAGTTATACAGGTCAATTAGATCTAATGAATCTTGTCCGTTTCCAGTGAACAAATTAGTTTTTAAATATTTAAATAAATATAATAAAAATTTATGACTTTTTTTCTAACTTTCATTTTATTTCAAATAAATTATTTGGAGTTTATTCTGATTTATCTTTGGTCCGGGCTGTAAATATACTATCAAATACTATTGTTTGTGAATTTTGTAAATAATATGTTTCATTGTAGATTAATCAATATATCATTTAAGCTCGTATCATAAATACATATATATATACAATTATTGTTTTTATTGTACAATTATTGTTTTTAACTTTGTACAATATTTAAATGTTTTTATATAACTGCATATTTATATATATATATTTATGGACTTTTATTGAAAAAGGATAATAGAGAAATTTCGCTTTATTTCCAGTTGGAATGGGCCTCAATGGGATCTATGATTTGAAACGTTAAATAAAGTGTTAATATTTTTTTTTTTATATAATAAGTGTAAATAAAGGATATGAACTTATATTTTAACATTTTTTAATATATAATATCCTTATAGGCTGGGAATTTTGTTAATCGGGGCTTTTGCTTATCCGTTAAAAATGCATTGGATAGCACATAGAGTTATATTTTGACAAATCTAGAAGCTTATGTAATCATGGGTTACTTTGACTTTCGTTCAGAAATATTTACATTTTGTATGAAACTGAACAAATAATATACATAAATAATTTTCCAAATACAAAGATGTCTTTAAAATATTATTTTTTTGACTACATTTTTATATGGCTGATTGTAAGATAATATTGGTTTTGTTTTGCGGAAGTAATGGTTAGAAATGGAGAAATATAATGAACATGTTAGTAAAATATACTTCCAAGAACTGTCAAAGAAAAAAATATATAAAAACTGCAGGTGGACAATCAACTAAATCCACAAACACCTTGATAATAGAGGTATGGTCTAATAAATAAAAGCAAGCTGCACTTCTTATAAAGGTGTTAACTAAACCATTAAACAACATGGCGTTATTGGCCACGATGATGATGAGGAAAAGATACAACTGGAGATAAGACAAAATAAGAGGGAGGCAGTTATATGCAATGAAGGCGGTTCTTAATAACTTATTTGAAGGAAGGTGATTGCCTTAGATTGGACTTTAATTATGGCGCTTGCAAAATTATGTATATAGACGTAAAATTGTATAGCTCATTATATTTTTGCACTACATGATGGGTAAAGAGAGGTTTGGGGATGTTTATAATAATAAAAGATATCGCCTCCCATCAGAGTCACAATCAAAACCTATAATACAGTACTTTTCACAATCGTACCATTCAGACAAATATGCTTTCAAAAATAGATGTACGAGTACGATATAACAAAGTTCAGAAACTCTGCAAACGCCCTCCACAAAACATAAATGCCAAAATGAAGTTAGCATCTTGTAGGTGGATCATTAATCATGTAAATACTTGTATACATGGTCTTCCTACAAAAAGGTTTCATCCATATGATAAAGCAGTCTCGAGGTAACAGACGAAGGACAAAAACAGCTGTTCTTTTGTCCAAGTATTTGTACCTCTTTTGTATGATATTCCACTCTTTTATGTATTTAATTTATGAACAACTTGTCATACTTCAATACAAAACTTGGCATTTATTGGTTTTAAACATGTTGAAATGAAACTAAAAAGCTATTGATTTCTTGTGGATGTATTTCAATAGATATATTCTGAGTCCATAATTTTGTTAGTAAAAAATCCCTAAAAAGGGAGCATTTTTGCTTGATGGAGGCGTGCCCACTGTCAGTTTTGAGGGTACCGGTTCGCCTCCTGAAAAATTAACGAGTCGTCAGTTAAACCACATAAATTTTACAAGTATGTTTATATATTTTTAACGAGTTTGTTCTTGTTTTATCCCTTTATTCCATGTATCTTTAATGGTTACACATTTATTTTACAAAAAGTCTTTAAATTGTTATTTTTTCGCATTAATAAAACTTGACTAAATCAAGGCAGTAGAGGATATTTTAGGGGTCACAATTGTAGAATATAATAAGACTTCTGGAAAACATTCAAGTATTAGTTTTTTATCACAAGCGATCTGCTATTTCATTATATTTATTAATTTGTTCATAAAAAGTATTTACTCAATTTATTTCATCATTTTGTTCTTAAGTTAAAATTTAAATAACTATTCCATTCAATGTTCTCACTTTGAATAATATATAATACTTTTTTTTTTTAAATCTATATAGGAGAAAATTTGTATTGTAGGAGACCAAACTAGGGTTTTGGACTATTTTCGTCTACCAAATCGTATATGAGCCTCAGGCCTAAGGAGGTGCTTCATTTAAATCTTTGATTTACTCATTTCCCAAGGACTCCCTTCAAACTGGTTCATCTACAAACTAGGTTGTCAAACCCAAGAGCAATTAAAAGTCATTAAGATAAAATATTTAATGTCCTGGATGTAGTTTCAAAGGTATCCTTGTAAACTCAGTGGCCAGTTGAATCATGCATACACGAAATTGGGTCAGGCATAATTTATTTTGATTTTAAATGATTTACCCTTGAGCTGAAAAATATGGAAAATAAGTCAGAACATTTATGGTTATTACAATTACTTTTCAAGTACAAGGACTTAGATAATATAACTCAGAGTATGGTACCGTCTAAAATACGATTGTAGTTCAAAAATTGTTAGATCAAGCTGTTGGGCGTTTAGTGAGAAAGAAGAATTGATTATTTTGGATGGGTATTTCATCATTATATCTCTATAATATATTGACATATTATGTTAAAATAACCAAATAAAGTAATGCTAAATAACGTATTAATAATAATTGAATAATAATATATATATAATATGAGATTAATAATGTATGATTTTCTATTGATACCCTATCAAAGAATCTCTAATTATGGTATTTTGTATTATCATGTGCATTTATTTTTATTTCATTATAATATTCATTTGAACAGAGCTGCGACTACCGAATGTAAATCGGTATTTAGAACTGGAAGTGTTACGCGGTGTGAAGAACTTTGCAAAATAAATAAACGACTCCGGAGCTGATAGCACATTTAATATGGGCAACGTATAACAAAAACAATTAAGGAAATATTTGTTCGCTATTACCTTTCATTTCCTTCAAAATCCGAGTGAATATATTATTTATATAAAAATAACAAGCATTAAATTTCAAATAATCTCTAAATATAATTATACTAAATTATGTACTTAATTGTCTTTTGTTATTAATTGTTCGATACTAATTCATATGAAAAGTCATAGAGCAGATATATAAATAAATTTATCTTTCTTTCTTATCTGCCACACAGATCGATATTCTATATATAATTAATAAAACCTACCAAATACTGAATCGGCGGTAACGAATCCCAGCTCTGCATTTGAGCATACATAGTTTTAGACTCTACAATTGTGGACTCATACAGGGATATGATCCAATAGTCTCCAAACTATTTTCTTACAAAAAAAACATAAAATATACATTTTAACTTTTTTATTTTATATCAAAACTCTGACGAGCATAGAAGGTATAGAGTAGCCATTTATTCGAAATAATCAACGTTGACATCCATAACGGCCTCGATACGGCCTCTCAACCGGCCGCAGGCTTTTCTGACCATCTCCTTGTCCATTTGCCGAATACCTCTTTCATAGAGTCCATCAAGCTGGCCTTGGTGCCTTGAGAATGTTTGTTGGCGTGTCTCTTGATATATATCTTATGAACTAGCCCTTGCTGTTATAAAAGTCATTTTTCTGTTCTTGTCATTGAGATACAAATACTTAATAATAAGCAAAAATGTTTTGAGGTCAATCAGCTGTCAGCGGGGGGGAGTCTTTAAAAAGTTTGTGTTTGTACATAGATCTATATTGAGTGTTGTATGTATAAATTTTAACATACAAAACTAAATTAAAACCACTAACATTATCAAAAAAAATAACCAATACCAAACTACCAAGATCAAAGTAAATGTTTGTATACATTTCGTTTGTGCACTGATTTTTAAATGTTCCCACAGAGATTTGGTCTGGTGTAATTCTGCAGCTGCGTTCCATTAGCCAAACTCCACTCATGGCAAACAGGCTCTAGTTATATCCAAGCTACATAATTACCAGGGGTTACTGTAATAACTATTTTTCGAATTTGTTATAACGATAAACGATAAGATTATTTTTCACTTGTGATAATCGATAAAAATATGGACTTGCTATAATTTAAGTGATAGATAGATATCCAAAAGGGTTGTGCCATCTATTTTACAAATTTATCGCTTATAGTTCATCATTTTTGGGGACTAGCGATAAACGATGAACGATAAACTATTAGACAGTGAACGAATAACGGAAACGTTGCTTAATATTTTTTCGAAAATACGATACATTTAATTTCAACTTGGGATAACCGATTGAAAACCAAAACTCAACATGTATAAGCGATAAAAATATGAACTTGCGATTACTTAAGCAACAAATAAAATCTCTAGAAAGTACGATCCATTTAAAAAATACGTATACATTTTTGGGACTAGCGAAATATCATCAATATTTATGTATTTAAATAGCAATAAACGCTAACGATATAAAAAGCTGACCCAGCGATAATTATCATGTATCGTTCACAACAGCCACTTCAATTCACCTAATCCCTCGACATCTGACCAAGTCTTTCTCCACATTTCAGAACCCCGTAATTTCAACCTCCTCTCTTGATGGTACAAACACTTCAAATGCTTAAAATTGTGTTGGACAAAAATAAGTGCTATCTTTATGAGGGAGTACCAAAACAGATTTTTGAAAAAAAAAAAAAACATTCCATCAGGGAATGATATCTTTCTTTCGTCTATGACAAGTCCTTATAGAGTGAAGAAGAGGAGAAACAAGATATAGGGTTAGGATCTATCTAGGAAATATGATGGAGGAAAACAAGTTTTTCTTATTTTTAATACTCTTGAATCATATATATGTACTTCAAAGCCAGTCGGTCTCTATTCGTGTTTTGGAACAGACAATAGTGAAAATATATTTATATACACAAACCAGTGAATACAAACCAACATACAAGCCAACACCTTCAATAAAAAGGTAGCTTCAAGCTCATCTACTGTATATAGTTGTTATTTTTTATTATTATTACAGATTGGAAGCGCCGATGAAGGCCTAAGATATGGTGTAGATATCACATGACACCTCTGAGCGGCGTCATATGATGTAATGAACAAAAACATACCTGAATATTTTCCTTTTTATTATTTCAAATAATTACATACTCAAACAAAGTCCCGCTGACATTCTTTTAAAGAAAATATAACTCCATTAACAATATTAATTATAATTCGTGAAAGAGAAGTGACTTTTGTTTATTCATAAATAGTGAAAAAGAAAAAATGCCGATTACGACAGAGAATCTCATCGTTGTGAGCAACCGTCTTCCCTTTGTGCTTGAAAGGAACAAAACAACTGGGGCGCTGTCTCGCAAGGCCTCAGTCGGCGGCCTCGTGACTGCAGTTGCTCCTATTGTGACCGGATCTGATGGTGAGATTGAATCTATATATTTAGTGTGCTATTTGTCGTGAAGTGTTTTTAATTTGTATGTTGTTTTTTGATAGGTAAATGGGTTGGTTGGCCTGGATTTGAGTATGAAGAAGGGACTGGATCCCGGAGTCATCCAAAGAGGACAAGGATAACCCTACATCAAGCCTAAAGTCCTCCCAAATCGTTCCAGTCAAAATTGAGCCGGATGCATATAATATTTATTATAATGAATGCTGTAATGGTGCTCTTTGGCCCTTGTTCCACTCGATGCCGGACAAGGCCGTCTTCAGTGAGGATGCATGGGAGGTCTACATGTAAGCACAACATTTTGTTAATCCTTTAATAAATTGGATTATTTCTCAGCTTATGCACTTTAGGAGAGTGAATCAGGCTTTCGCTGATAAAACCCTGGATGTCATCAGAGAAATGTTGCACAAGAATCCCAAGGCCAGTCCCTTGGTTTGGATTCACGACTACCATTTGATGTTGGCCGCAAGTGCGATAAGAGAAGTACGTATATATACAAAAATGTTAAATGTTTGTTTAGGTGTTTCGTAGAAAAAGGAAAAACGGTAAAATAAATTGATGTAATGTGAGCCACTGAGTTTCGGAGAGAAATAATTTTTGAATGATCAACATATTAATTATTTTATCAGAATTTTGAAGCATTTGAGATCTCTAAATTTAGTATTTATTACATATTTATCTCTTAATTATAAGTAATTAGTTTAAATAATATTTTAAGTTACATTATAAACGTCATTCGATAATATGATTAGGACTCATTTTATTTTCAAAATATTTATAAAGCTTGATAATGTCAAACATGTCTTTTTAAATTAAATCTATGACTTTTTTCGGTCATAACAAAATTCAATAAAATATGTCTCTTCATTTCAGTATCATAAAAAATATACTTAACATTACATAATATACAACCAAACTGAAAACTCTTCTCATACAACAAAACATAAACGAACATTTTCGGCCAAATTTATTTCTTTAAGTAACGACCTACACATAAATTACAGGACTTTTAATTTCAATTCTGACATTTATTTTTCTTTATCATTTTTTGCCTTTTTCCTTTACCATTTTTATATGATTTTAAGTACATATTTTGTATACTGACTGTCTTTTTAGGGATGTCAACGCGATAATATGAATGCTAAGCTTTCTTTCTTTCTGCATATTCCTTTCCCCCATGGGACCTGGTTAAAATATTTCCTTGGGCAGACTCAGTCCTTCAAGGTTTGATTGGATTCTTTCATCCAAAGGAGCATAACATCTAATTATCTTCCTTTTCCTTAGGGATGATGTCCTGCGATCTGATCGGGTTTCATACGAGTGACTATGTGCTCAACTTCATGGACTCTATTCAGCGTGGACTTGGCTGTCGCATAGATAAATCCGAGTTTCTTGCAGAACACTACGATCGAACTGTCAGTATTCTGGCTCTGCCCATTGGTGCTCCATTTCAGAAATTCAATGATCTAGCACAAAAAGCCTCTTCGAAAAAAGTTGATGATGAACTAAGTGTCATCCTTGGAGTGGATCGCTTGGACTACACTAAAGGACTTCCAAATCGCCTTCTAGCACTTGATAAGTTCCTTGAGATGTTTCCTCAGTATATTGGCAAAGTGATCTACCTCCAAATTGCCGTTCCCTCTCGTACAGACGTGAAAGAGTATCAGGATCTGAAAGACTACCTCGACAAACTTGTGGGTAAGCTGAAGCACATACTGATGGCTGATTTGAAAGAATACTAGAAACTAGAATTTGTTGAACGTAATTGGTATTATTGAACTTATGCAGAAACGGACTAAACTTAAATGCATAGAAAGTAATATTAATACTTTTTTTACAGTCCAATTATTGTTTGTCAAAATTCAACTAAAAAGTTATCTACTTAAAATATTATTTTTTCTTTTAGGACAAATTAATGGAAAGTATTCTACTCATAATTGGTCTCCAATTCGTTACATCTACGGAGGCATAAGTCAAAATGAGCTAGCAGGATATTACCGTGATGCTGAAATAGCACTCGTAACTCCTCTTCGGGATGGAATGAACCTCGTTGCCAAGGAGTTTGTTGCTTGTCGTGTGGCAGAGCCAGGTGTTCTCATTCTCAGTCCTTTGCGGGTGCATCAATCTACATGCAAGAAGCCCTGACCGTGAATCCGTACGAAATGGGGCAGATGGCTAAAGCCCTGAAGCGGGCCTTGACCATGCCGAAGGAGGAGCGAGAGGTTCGAATGTCGGCACTGCGTCGGCGAGAGGAATGAATGACGTTGATGCCTGGCTGCGAAAATTCCTTCAAAACGTGGGTAAAATCATGGAGGAGGGCAACGCAAATGCTGAGTTCATACCTTCTGTAGATCGAAGAATGACTCCTTACTCCGAAGATGATTTCAATTTCCTTGCGGACTACTTAACCCTAATAAGAAAACATGTCTTTTATTGGACTACGACGGGACACTGACACCCATTGTGAGTCACCCTGATCTGGCCGTCATACCCGAGGAAACAAAAAAGTCCTTGAGAGACTATCTCATCGCAGCGATGTCTTCATTGCTATAATTTCAGGAAGAGGCACGGATAACGTCAAGAAAATGGTGGGATTAGATGGTTGGTAGAATCTTTGAAAAGGAGATACAAGACTTTAATCCTTTTTTCTTACATCAATAGGATTAACTTATGCTGGCAGTCATGGTCTTGAAATCCAGTATCCCGACGGAAACAGATTCACAGTTCCAATGCCAGACGACCAGGTTGAAAGAACTGCAAACCTTATCAAGGCACTTCAAGATGAGGTATATAATCAAGGCGTTTGAGCAATCATAAAAATATGATCCAATCAATAATTACGACACAATATTCACTGCTAAATAAAGATACAGCAATCAGATCCTATAGTGTTTGGCGATCATTTGAATAAATTGTGATACGAACAAATTGAGAAATATTATAAAATGTAGAATTATGTTTTTGTATTTTAATACCATAATAATACAGAACCAAAAAATCTATAAGCTTAACCCAATGGCATTTTTTACTATAATAAATGAAAATCATATTATTTCATTTTGAAAGGGCATAAGTTAATTACTTTTTATGTTTTTTGTGAAGAAATTTGACACTTGATATTGTTTATTCAAGTCAGTTTATTGAATTTTTGTGTTTCGTAAAATTGCAATATAAGGATCAGGACATTTTACGATACTGTACTCAGCGATATAATGTACCATATAGCAATTGATTGCCGATCTGAAAAAACTCCTATCCCCAAGACTACTAGATACATGAATATCATTTTTTAACAATAGGTCTGTTCCCACGGAGCTTGGGTCGAAAACAAAGGAGTCCTCCTAACCTTCCACTACAGAGAAACCCCTGATGAAGTACGAGAGGAAATGGTTCCAAAGGCAAGAAAGCTCATTACGAGTCATGGATTCAAGGTATTCTCAATTCATAGCCTTATTAGACCACTCAGATAAACAAGTTATTCATAGGTTGGAGAATCCCACAGTGCTCTTGAGGGTAAACCACAAGTCCAGTGGCACAAAGGCAGAGCAGCTCTTCACATTTTAAGAGTAACTTTTGGCGTAAACTGGACGGAAAAGTTAGTATTCATTATATATTTATCTTTTATCCTTACAATAATCTTTCAATAGCGCAAGGGTTCTTTTCGCTGGAGATGATGTAACGGATGAAGATGCGATGATAGCCCTCAAAGGCATGGCCAAGACATTCCGTATCGTCAACCATCACATGACTGCCACAAATGCAGACATTCGTCTGCCCTCACAGGACTCTGTCTTGACACTTCTTAGATTTGTTGAGAGACTTTTATCAGCAAGGTGAGAATTCATGAAATCGTCATGTGGCAGAAATATGTACTTATTTTAATTATTTTTTCAGAGATGCATAGTCGGATCCTTTATAAACGTCTATTTATACATACATATTTATACTTTTAATACTAAAGAGAAACTTCAATACATATGTTTCATTATGAATAAACAGGTGTGTGGGTGATTAGTCTAATCTAAGGATTTTATTTGTGGGCTTAATTAAGGAATTACGGTACTTCAGTATGGATTAGTTGCTCCTAGGTTTCTTTTGATATTTGATAAACAACAATATATATTTACATAAAGATTTCTTCCTTCCACTCCTTCTCTTATTTTCAATACATAATTGGTAACATGATGTTATTCATACATTTTGTACTTCTGAAGGGCTGTATAATAATTTCATTATGTCTCAAATATAAAATAGATGGCCTTCAACGTCATTTTGAGACCAAAAGTAAGAGTATTTTTAAAATTTTAGGCAAATAAATCTGATTATTTTTCTTTTTATACAAGTACCTCTTAAACTGGGTAGCTTATTCAAATATGCATCCATTGAGTAAAGTTGTATTTGAAAAAATAAACCAATGCCATCATCCTATACGTTTACTTTTTCTTAATTGACGTTAAACGTTAGATAGAGTTTCCCGATAATTAACCTCTAAAATCTACAATTTTAGATACTGACAATATTTCAAATCCGATTTTCATTATTCATATTTTTTAAATACACAGAATGTAAAATTATTTTTATGTGTTTACATCAATTGAAAGAAGTAAAAGATCTTGCAGACTCTTAAAACTTTTTATTCAAGTCTCATTTGTTAGAGACAATCGAAACTCTAATAAGCAACAGGATTCATGATGAGTAGACATTAAATGATTTCACAATAATAATAAAAAACAGGGAATTGCAGAAGAGGCTTTGAAGGACAGGAATGGTTTTACCTTGCAGCAGAATGTTATTGGTGTGTGTGTGTGTGTGTGAGCAACATGGACTCTTAAAAATTAATTTTAGAATCCTACAAAGATGATTATAGACAAATATAATAATTGCCCAGGTCCATTATTTTTTTAATTACTGTAATTACAGAGTCGTAAAGACCTAGGAGTTCCACTGGAGAATAAAAATCAGGGATGATGACGCGGATCCATTCAGAACATTTTGAGGGTAATTATGCTTGCTATGACGACGCTAGGTGCATTCAGAGAGAATTCAATTACCCTCCTCTTCAGGGATCCTCTTTTCTTTATTAAGGAAGTATTTAGCAAAAGCCTAATGGAGGGATATACCTACATGGATAGGTCTATGGGTACATTAAAAAGTGCACAAACTCAACAACCATCTGAGGTAGGCATATGGTATCAATAATGAGTTCAAATGTCACCGCTTAACCATGTGAGTATCACATAAAAGAAAATCCATGAACTCTCAATATTGAGGGCGCAGGTTCGAATCTCGAGAGGGGATGGTCATTTTGGTCAGCCTCATTGATAAGATCCTAGGTACGATAGACTCATTTTAATGCTATAATCCCTATTTATATCCTGTCGGATGCAATTCTATCGAACCATATAGGCAAAATGATCTTCTGTGAGACCCTTTGAGTGAAAAGGGGTAATTTCCAATTCGGGACGTCAACACATTATGCCTAAAAATGTCTATTCAATCATTCGTGGCTGCATATTACCTCGTAAGGGAAGACTTAAGGTCCTCCACTTTGCATTGTGGCGTAAAGAAATATTCCTAGAAATCACGGCCTAAGAGTACGAGGGCTGAGTACAATGGCGACCAAAAGTTGTCAAAACTGTACGAAGCTCCTTTGCAAAAGTCGTGGGTCTTCTTAGCCTCGCGTGAGTCTAGTGCTCTTCGAGGTAGTGCCCTGGGGATAATTGAAGTCAAGATAAGGTTTTTTAACATATTTCATGATTTTCAGCTTCTATTAAACCATCAACAACCTTGCACGGGGCCTACATAACAATAGTGGGGATATCGTCATGTCTCGTCTCTTGGATGCAGTTTTTTTCTTGGTCCAATGGGAATATATCTGCTACAATAATTATTTAGTTTTTTCTCAAACAAAACCCAAAATTAATTGAAAAAATAAAAGTAATTTTGTTAAACAATTTCGAAAATAATAAATGTTAATCTTAAGAACTTGAAACGTACCATAGTCCATTTGTATACAAAATTGATATCAATAAAATATCAGACAAGTCGGCATTTTGAATGTTTCGCATTTTGTGCATATGATTGCATACTACACCAAAAAGAGGTAGGGGGTTATCAGCTGATGCTTTCATGTCAAGATGATCAAATCATTAAATGAACTTGATTTAAACTAAAGAAATATTTAATTACATTTAATTGCACATTATTGTATTTTTATCAAAACTATTCAATCATAAGGAATTGAAACATTGTTTGTCGTTCTGAACTTATAATTATCAACGATGAAAACATTATAGTATTGTATATCTGAAAAGGGATTATATGATACTCCCTGCAAACTCTCAAAAAGTCATATTTTTCAGCTAGCAACTCAATTTTAACTCGATTTCGACAAGTTATCATCAGAGGTAGGATCTATTTATTCTTATGCATGATAAAACAAACATCCATTCTTTCTCTTAGCTCTGCTTTACTAATTTAATATATAATATTAACATAATCTATTCAAAGACTTCGAAAATTGCATGGATGAACCCCATTAGAGGCAGAGTGTCCCTAAGGGATGATATTTTTATCTCGTTCATAATATTCACAAGGCCAAGAATGAAGTGATTTCTTATTCCATAATGTCAATTGTTTGTTTTTAAATTCACGCTTCCTTTATTTTAAACAGTCACGTATATAAATAAAAGTACCAATTGAGTATCCTTATTTATAAGAACACCTCAAAAGCGACAGCTGCATTGAAACCGGGTGTTTGCACAGAGAGCATACATATATGTGTTGCTTCTTCGACGCTTCATTTATTCTTTATATTAAAAAACATACAAATTTACGGATTTTTTATGGATTAAAAAATAAGGAGAAAAAACATTATTTACAGGTATTTTCATAGAAGGGAGTAAGTCACTTGTCGGTTTAAAAAACAAATACTCACACTTTGTTTTCTTAGAGCAGCCATTGTTGTTGTTGTTTGATTTGTTGTTTGGTTCTTCGGGAGCGGTCTTAATTGAGTGATTATGGTCATTAAGTCCTTCTCTCTTCTTCTACCCCTTAATGACTCTCATAATAACTCCTTTCGAGCTCTCTCTCGAGGAGAATTGTCTTAAGTCAAGAGGGCACCAAGACAGACAATCACCACAATTAGGGTTTCAATAAATTGAGTTGTATGTAGTCAGAGCGTAGTAACCCATAATATTACAATTAAAACGATTGAGTGTTGGTGACTGCCGGAGGCGAGGAAAAATAGATGCTAGCGTCTCACTATCCCTCCTGGCCTTCATTTAAGACATCCTCACTCAAAACAACTTAATCATGATAATCATGTAAATCCTCTGTTGTTTGATGAGTGCGTGTCTTTGGAAGTGACTTCTTAGATTGAGGTAGAAACAATAACATATTGATTAAACTTTTGGAATATATACTTATCTATCGGGATTTATTTATTTTTGATTCAACAAAGGTTCAAGGAGCTACTCCTCTTTGAGAGTAAATACAGATAAACGGTCAGGATGCGGTGTGCATAGTTCAAGCATCTAATTACTGTGATGTCAGAGATGAAATATGCTGTTATTGTCAATGTTGTTATATATATATATATATATATATATATATATATATATATATATATATATATATATATATATATATATATATATATATATCAGACTTGTTGATTTATCGTTCATTTGTTGTTGTTCGCGACTGATGAACGACGAACGACAAAGTTTTTGACGAACGATAAGGAAAATTCCTTATCGTTCGTCGTTCGTTTTCGGCGCCAAAAAAAGACAAAGATATTTAATTTTCATGGGACAAATTTCCTTTCTAAAAAAACGTCATCACTTTTTTTCAGAAATTTTTCTAAAAAACGTCGTCAATTTTTTTCAGAATGGGGAACGACAAACGAACGATGAACGACGAACGATAAATTTTGGCGAACGACACGACGACGAACGACAATTTTCGCGAACGTCAACAAGTCTGATATATATATATAGCACATGGGCTGAAAAGTTCCGGGCCTAACACATATATGACGGTATTTTATTGCAATAACCTTTTTTAAGGTTAATACTAACCTTCAAAAGACAGCTGTTAAAATTTCATAATATTCTATTCATTAGTTTTTGAGTTATTGTGCTAAGAGTGACGCTACTGTTGTTATTTTTAAAACAAGGGATCAAAATAATTTCGTGTTTAATTTTACACTGCTTCTTGAGGGAAAAAATACTGTTGAAGCAAAGCAATGGCTTGAAAAGTGTTATGGGGATTCCGCTCTATCAGAAACAACAATAAAGCGTTGGTTTGCTGACTTCAAATGTGGTCGTAGAGACACCAATGACGTAGAACGCAGTGGACGTCCAAATGAGGCGGTAACACCAGAAAACATAAAAAAACCACAAAATCGTTTTTAATGATCGAAAAGTGAAGTTGTGTGAGTTAGCTGACATTGTAAAGATATCAAAAAAACGTGTTGGCTTTATATTGCATGAGCATTTGACTATGAGAAAGCTCTGTTCAAAGTGGGTGCCGCATTTGCTTACTGTTGACTAAAAACAGGAAGGTGCTGATGATTCTGAGAAGTGTTTGGCCATGTTTAAACGTAACAAACTGGAATTTTTGCGTCGATATGTGACAATGGATGAAACATGGATCCATCACTTCACTCCGGAATCAAAACGATCGTCATTTGAGTGGACAGCAACTGGTGAACCTCGTCCAAAGCGCCCGAAAGCACAACAATCGGCTGGAAAGGTTATGGCCTCGGTATTTTGGGATATGCGTGGTTTAATATTCATCGACTATTTTGAGAAAGGAAATACCATCAACAGTGAATATTAAATAGCGTTATTGGAGCGTTTGCGAAATTGCAAAGAGACGACTGCATATGGCAAATTTTTTTTGTTTTATCTAGACAACGCACCCTGTCACAAGTCAATCAAAACAATGGCGTGAATTGAACTTCGAGTTGTTCCCACATATACAGTATTCGCCATATTTGACTCCCAGCGACTACTGGTTGTTCTCTGACCTTAAAAAAATGCTCGCCGGTAAGTAATTTCGCACGAATGAAGGGGTTGTCGCTCAAACTGAGGCCTATTTTGGGGAAAAGATGGATCGTTCTACAAAAGTGGTATTGAAATGTTAGAGCAACGCTGGAATGATTGCTTTGCTCTTGATGGAGATTACGTTGATGAGTAAAGCTAATTTCGAACAAAAAAATGTGTTTTCTTTGTTAGGCCCGGGACTTTTCAGCCCTGTGTTATATATATATACAGGGTGGTAAGATCCAATCCGGCATTTTTCTTCTCTCAACTTAAAATACACATAAAATCGTTAATTTCTGTTCAATTTTATTTATTTATACATTAAAATGCTCGTACAGATATGTAAATTCTGCTTATTTAATCCATCCGCCTTTTACGTCGATGACGGGCTGGATCCTGGCGCGGAAGGAGGAGCAGGCCTTGGCCACCAGGGCCCTGTCCAACTTCCGGGCCTGTTTCATTATGGAGTTGATCAGGGCGGCCTTGGTGTTGTGAGCCAGTTGGTTGGTGTGTTGCTCAAGGTAGCCCCAGAAAAATAATCCATAAGATTAAAATCGGTGGAGCTAGGGGCCGCATGTTCTTGTTCTTTTGCGTCAACAGTTGGCCAACCTTAAGTTTGTAGCTGTGACAACGCAAATCCTCATTCACATAGGCCTAACAAAGTTACGTGAGAAACGTCCAGCTCCTTGGCGACATTCCTGATGGACCTCCTGGGGTCGTGCTCGAAGATGTATGACACCCTCCTGATGAAGTCGGGGGCCCTGGCCTTGCAGGCGCTGCTGGAGGGCCTGAAGGCCCTGTCGACGACAGCACGAGGGTCATTGGTATCCTTGAGCTGCTGCCTGAGCTCAGCAACCCTTCTTCTGTCGATCCCGAGCAGCTCAGAGACCTGGGTGTTGCTGATGGTGTTGCCCTTTATACAAAGAATCTGGATATCGACACACCTGCGTTCTTGCTCGTTCCAAATGACAGGCTGTAGATTTCCATATGCAGCCATTACGATGATAAAATTCAACTGAAATGATCTCTCATATGTTGGCTGTCTACTAAAAAATCAGCTGCGCGGATCAGATGACGTCATCCTTGTTAAAGGATGTAAAGAAACATGGATATTATGGTCTTTTGTCATAAGAAATGTATAATATTTTTGAAAATTATTTTGTATAAATGATAAAGGATACCTTCCCGGGATTTCATGAATGAACATGATTGGTTGGAAGGAAAGAAACAAGAATAATAGCAATAAAAGCAGTCAGTACTACGTAATAACTCGTAGTTTCACTCATAGCTTTGTAAATAATAATTTAGAACCATGAATTTGATCCTATCATATGGGCCTCCATCAACAGAGGCAGAGGTATTTAGATTTCTCAATAAACTTGAGTCTATGTATCTTATTCGTCCATTACTGCATACACTATTAATTAAAGCAAATCCTCACACTCAAGGAAAGAATGAATATTTTTTTTTCTGCATGGCAAACAGGCTTCATTTTATATTTCAAACAATAAAATAAACAACTGACAAATTATTATTTTTTAAAACTGAAAGAACATAAAAGTACAACCTCACATTTTTTACGACATGTTACGACAAACTTTAAGGTGGAGTTTAACCATAGATAAAATCCCCGAAATGTCGTTGCGTAATGAACTTCTCATTACCCATAGAACATGCACTGTTTTTGTAATAATAGAATGAATAAAACGTTCATGGAGTCCAACATAAAAAAGCTAAAACATCACTTCTCCTAGGTGGATAAAAACTGAAATAGACAATTGAAAGATCGGAAACGGATTTATATAAAGGACCAAGATGAATTTTTATCTTTTATTTATGATAATGAGGTGACGATAATACGAACAAAAAAAGGAAAGAAGGGTGGTCAACTGAAAAATGTTTTTATTGGGAAGTTATTTCTGCTTGTTATTTATCGCTACATTAAAACATTGATCATGTTACAATGTTCACTTCTTGTAAGTACCTATATAATAGGCTCATGGACCAATGAAATGAAGTCAAAGCTCCTTATGTGATCCGTGGGCTGTAAAGTAGCAAGGTCTGGAATTGTTTGTTAAAATTTAATCTAGTTTAAATTGATTTCCATTTTTGAATGAACAAAATAATCTATAATGATAGATTTATATATAAATATACATATATATAAAAGAGAGAGAGAAAGACAGATAGATAGATATAATTTCTCTTAACTTAAAAAAAGCATATGATTTTCCTAATTACTTCTATTTTCACGTTATTGGAAATAAGATAAATAATTTTAGAAAATTGTGTTGGCAACTTTTAAAATATTAAAATAGAACTTGTCTATCTACCGATATCGATTGATCAAAACTTATTACCTATATGTGGAGTAGTTTTTTCTATCAAATCTCAGCTCTACAAATTACGCTTATTTAAGAAATCGTCTTACGGAATATATCTTCTTATAAATATGAAAAGACTGCTTTTTTATTCTGGATCATAGGACTTTAAAAAATTTGTTGAATATAGTTTATTGTGCAAACATTATATTTTGAATTTCCAAACAAGGAATTTTAATGTTCCTCAACAAAATAATATTTGGCTTAGTTATCAGATAATAATGTATCGTTAAAAATATTATTTTCATGGAACATTCAAATACATTAAAAAGTATTTGTGATGACAGCAATTCATTGAAGATCTTAGATTTAGAAGCATCGAGTAATCGAATAGATTACCGATGATAATTGAATTCAAAGTTATGATTCGCATAAATTATACTCAGGGAAGAAGAAAAAAAGATGAATTAATGATATGATAATGTGATGATTAAAAGGAAAAATAAAGGCCACTTTCATTCAAAGTCATTGGAGCAAAGGGTTGGATCTTCCTGGAATTAGTTTTTTTGAATACGGGAAGAAAAGTCGTCGGGGCTTTATATTATGAGGGCAATAGCTCTACTTGGAGGAGTCTTACTACTGAGTTATTTCAACTCTGCACAAGCCGGAGGGGAATACGGAAAACCTCCTATACCAAAGGCTCCCGAAGAGCCTTCAAAGGATGATAAGAAACCAAAAGAAGAAGAAGAAGCAGCCCCTGCTCCTATGGGAGACTTTAAGGATGATATTGATCGAGCTGGAGAATCCAGCAAAGGTAATCGTATTTTTTTGGTGCCTATATTGTTCGATAGAATTGCATCCGACAGGAAATAAATAAGCATTATAGCATTAAATTAGACTATCGAACCTAGGATCTTATCAATGAAGTAGACCAAAAATGACCATCCCCCTCTCGGGATTCGAACCTGCGCCTCCAACATTGAGAGTCGAACACGCCTTAACACGCACTCTCTATAATCGAAATTATATAATCGTTTTGTTAAACTTTATATAATCAGAACAAGAAATCGTTATTAAAAACGACTGCCGGTATCTTTAGTCGGTAGCATGTATTATCCAGTCGACATTAGTAGGCCGGTATATTCTTTTAAATCTACCGATTGAATATATCGGTATTCGGTAGATTCGATTAAAATCTGCTAAACATTCAATTGATTTTCAAAAATCACAATTATGATAAAAATCAACCGTTATATATTGACATAACTATGCAATCGGTAGAGTTATTGGGTGGTTTAAAAGACTATAAAATTATCGTTATCGGCGGAAGAAATATATTACTTATAGTACCAAAATAACAATTATCAAACGGTAATCCCAGCTCTATACAAGACATATTTATTTGGATACTCAAAAGTAAAAAAAAAAATTGTCAGTTGTCAGCTGTTATTTGAAAAAAAATCTGGGGTTGTTAAAAATACTTTCATTTTTTTTCCTTCAAACGTTATTTTTTTCCTAACAGCATTCAGTTCATTGATTTAGTTTTACTGCATTTAATTTTATAATGAAGAACTAATAGTAATATTTTTTTCCTTGCATTGTTTTAAAGAATATATACTTTTTATTCAAAACTCGCTAACAAGCCTTTACAAATATCATAAATTTCCATTTCAGAACAGTTATTATTGATTCAGCAGTTTTACTTTATTTTGTTGATAAGTGGCAAAAGTTACTCTAAAATATATTTAAACCATGTAGTTGCAATAAAAAGATGGCTAATATTGTCAATTTTTGATATCATATATTACTTATTATATTTTAAGATATTAAAAAACTAAATACTTTGATGGGAAATATCAATGTTGTGATAAAATTAAACCAAAATGTATGCTGAATAGGTAATGATTTTACGGTACCAGATACGGTGCCTATTTCCCGAAAATAAAGATTTTTTAAACAAATTTTACACCAAATCCAAACGAAACATGTTATTTTGCAACAAAAAAAGTTTTTTTCGTATAAAGCTATCACTGTTTATATATGCATGAAAAAAGCTGAATCAAAGAACATGATTATTTGAGTATATATCTGCGTTTAGCCGCGATGTGGACTCAAATAATATGATTGATTTCTGTTCGGATCACAGAAAAGAGACTTTTTTGAATTTGTTCAATTTGCAAATGTTATTCAGCATAACAAACAATGCAAAACTCTATTCTGTGATATTTATTCAAATTATGTTTTCTCCCTTTTCCTAAAATACGAAAAATTATTAAGTAGATTTTTTAAATATAAAAAACTGTTCATATATAACACCATATTCTTTTTCACAGCCTGTCGCTATGACGAGCCCTTTTGGTCAGATTGTGATCCCTTCGAGCTCAAACGATTCCGTGTTCTTCACCTGATCTCCGGCGGACGGCAGTGCGAGGAAGTCAAAAACATTACAAAGCATTGCAGTCCTGGAGAGTTCCCTCCCGGGACCACTTGGCTCATTGCTGAGCATCGGAAATGCATTGCTGAGCTCACTCGACTTAAGTCCATGATTGCAGATCTCGCAAAGTACATCGAGGCCTTGCATGGCAAGGGCAAGACGCTCTTTGATGCCTATCTAGGCCTCAAAAAGCATTTAGATGAGTTGAAACAGAGGATTCAGGGTCTTCAAACTGAGGATGAACAGAAAAAGGTAGGGTTTCCTGGCATAGTATCTTGACTACAGAATATTTCCAAGTTGCTGCGTCATAAGAATTGGATGTACTTTAAATCACTTGCTGTGAATTACATAGTTCTTAAGAAAGTACATAAATATAATATACTTTTCGAGTTGACCTAGTCTAAGCCGATTAATTAAATACAATAATATATATTAAATAATTATATATAATATTATAATATATATATATATATATAATTGAGTATAGATGATTAGGTGTATAAATGTAAACCTTGATTGATAGTTTATTGATAATTTTTTGTACATTAGCTACTTTAAACATAATGTACTTATTCTCCAACTTGAGATGAATGCCTACTCGGCACAAGCTTTAAGGACCTATATCATGGATCAAAAATTATTAAGAAATGATGAATTACCAATTTTTTCTAAGCAAATGAAACAAAAAAGACTTTACCCGAATATAATCATTTATTATAACATTCCTCTTTATAGACCACTGTGGCCAATGTCAGAGATGAAATCGAAACTTGGAAGAACAAGGCACGCAGCCTCCAGACCGAATTGGATGAACTCCAAGCCAAATACCATAACCTGCAAGCAGAGCATAAGGTCGGTAAAACACATTTTTACAATATTTGGAGAAAATTGTAAATGAAAAAATGGTTAAAATTGAAGTTAAAAGTTATGAAACACATAATTGGACTGAAAAGTAGAGATTTAACATAATAATCAAACATTAAGGACTGTTAAGATGCATAATGAGTCACACTAATTAATTTCATCACTTGTATATGTGTACATACATTATATCGAATCAATTGTAATTGATAAATTAAAATCAATACATATATACATATTATGTCGGTCTCTGAAATCCTTCAAGTTATAAAAATATGTTTTAATAGTTAATGCATTTATTTTCAAACACATGTTTCAAATTATTATTGATGTATAGCCTTCAAAGCCCAGTGGCTCCAACGGAATTTATTTGTTTGGCCATCTATTATTTCTCCATTTCTATATTCAAAATATAATTTTTTGACACCTCAATTTCCCCATTTCATATGTATTGCCAACACCCCTTGATTTTTAGGAAGGTGGCGAAAAGCTGAAGGAATGCTTCGCGGACAAAGCTCGGTGCCTCGCAGAGAATGAACGCCTCAAGAAGAAGATTCACGACGAAGAGGTTGAGAACTCGGAATTGAAGCGTCGCCTTTTGGAAGCTGAGAAATACAAGGAGCATTAAAGGAGGTCAAGTTCGTGATTGCCAAATTTGAGTACAAGGTTGAGAAGCTACAAGAGAGTCTTGATACCGTGAAGGAGAAACTCTCTGACTGTCGATTGGATCTTATGCTCTACGAACATAAAGAGGTATGAAAAATGTGTCTTGAACAAATGAGCTGATACATTTTTTATCACACTTAAAGTTTAAAAAACCAGACTGCAAAGCTATTTGCAGTTTGTGTTCAATTTGATTCACTGTGTTCTTGATATTTTAAAAAAACTTACCTATTTGTCACATTTTAGTGGCATCGTTCACTTTTTGATTTTGTCCATCAGTGTAGTAAAAAGTGTAGGTTACAGCAGGGAATACTATAATCTGTAATAGGAACTCTCTCCTTTTTATGCCAAAATTTAACTACCTTCGTAAAAAAAAGGAAAAAGGAAAAGGAGGGACTTCCTAATAGGACCTCTCTCCTTTTTTTTCGAAGGTAGTTAACTTTGACATAAAAAGAAGGAGTTCCTATTTCAGGTAATATAGTATTCCCTGGTTAGAGTACTAAAAGCTATGCTTTTCCTCGTTGCTCATTGTTATAAATAGGGTCGTCTTCCTGTGAACGCTGTTCAATTTAGTATTCCGTTTATAGACTTGCAATTTACTATACAAATAGCTTGTGCAAATCAGAGTTTATATGCTTAATTTAGCAATTATTCAAAACTACATTTAATGCTTCCAACTATATAATTTATGTCTTTGCTTTTTTAAATCCGTAATAAGTCCTTTGATCCTTCCTATGATGTGCATTCTTTCAACAACCTGCAATAAACGGTAAAAGTAGAGAGATGGACAACTAAATGAATATATATTAAAACACAGAAAAAATGTTTGGTAGTTTGGTCGACTTTTAAAATAAAATACATAAAAATTGGGATGATCTATATATTTAAGGTAAATGAAGCCACTAAGGACACAAAGTGAACATGAACATGGAGATGTGGATTATACATAACAAGACGAACTCCAAATATGAAGACAAGCCATTCACAATGCCAACAACAGAGAAGCCAAAAGTAAGTACTTGTGTATCACTTATATATAGTCAGAGTATCTTAGTTAAAACATATTTAAAGTCACAATGGGTGTGAATAAATTCCATATCTGCTAACTTTAAAAATCCAGTTCTGCTAAAAAAAATACTTTGCTCAACTTTCAAATCTCCATGTGACATATTTTTCTTTTAGTGACGTCACATTAAACTAATGTTACTTCAAAAAATTGTAAACATCATTTGTCCAAATCTCTAAAAATAATGCTTAAAACAATATGTAGGAATTCAAATAGAAAGATTTTACTAAATGTTATTGCAACTATCTGCCGGCTCCAAATTGTTTTAACGACAGTACTGAAACGAGCACATTAGTAGATCTGAATCGGTTTAAAGTTTAAATAATAGACATAAACTAAGTCTACTTTATTTATGTCATGTTTTATTAATAGCGTATATAATATTAATAGGTATATGTCTAAAGCTACTGTACTCTTTTCTATTTTTTTATCCAGTGAAATGATCAAACTATATTTCTTTAAGCTGAATCATTATATAATGGTATCAGTATGCATCACTATCTCATATGTTTATTTTTTAAAGGAAACTGTGGTCAAGAAGAAGTTCAAGTGTCTGATTACTTACTACGGCTATACGAATGAGACCTGTTGGTATAAAACCAAGGGCGAGTCCTCAGAGTATGAGTATGCTGACTCCTTGGGACACCACTTGGTGGAGGCCCACTGGAAGTACTTCACCATCGAAGTCGACAGCCAGTCCGACTGCGACCGCTCAGCCCAGCTTCACTACGAGTTCCTCCTCAACCGCTGCTCCCCCAGCACTATCTCCCCGTCCTAAGCATCTTCCGCCCAGACGGAAACCTCAAAGAACTCCAGACCCACATTTACCCCAAGCCCAACATCCCCCAACCAGGCCACCCCAACCGCTGCTGGATCACCTTTCTGGGACCACATGGACACTGCGAGCGGCACATGGACCGCTACGACCTCTACAATGTGGACGACGGAGCCGATGGCTTCATGGGGGCATCACAGTCCAAGAACACGTGTATTGATCGAGCATCCTGGTGGACCAAGTACTGCGAGAACCCCGCCATATCAACCTATGTCCCAGAGGGAGTCTCCAGCAACTGGAAGAATGAGGATATTCAACATGACTCACATGGAGCTAAAATGTTTGAGAGCTACATTTCCACCGGAAGCAATAAAATCAATCCCGAGAGTATCAATCCGAATAACCTCCAGCGGCCCTCTGACGATATGCACGAGGAGTATGAAGATACGCCTGAGTTTAGAAAATCACTACATATGAAGGTATGTAACAACTTAATCGCAGAGCAATGAAATATTTTTTTAACACTTATATAAATGGTTTTCTCCCCTCAGTGACATAATCCAATTTTTTTTTGACAAAGTACGTTGTGATAGTTCGATGAAACTGTGTTTAACATTCATTGTTGAGGGTGCAAGTTCTACTCCCACAAGAAAGAAAGGTTTTTATCGGCCTTATTGAAAGATTTCTTCATTTTTTCTCTCAACAATGAGGTCTTAATTTAGTAAATACAATATACAAAATAAATACTCATATTAAAAAGGAAAAAATGTTTGAAATAGACTCTTAACAAATTTTGAAATGTTATTTTTGTTAAATATATAGTTAATTCTATAAGTTCTTGAATATGTAGGCATTGAGTACTCCATTATTTTATATTATCGATGATAATTATTGTTTGAACTGAATTTACAAACATTTATATTTAAAATCAAGAAGATATTTGGGAATAGAATATAGCGTTCCATTACTTATTTTTAAAATAATATTCAGCAAAGGTTATCAGTCCTTTGAGTCAAACTAATTTTCAATTAATTAAATATAAATAAGAATGTCGGGATATAGGAAATATTTTCAATGATTGGATTCTTTAGAGTAGCAAATTCATTTCCAAAAATAATATCTTATTTCTTGTAAAGGCTGATTTTAAAACGAAGGATGTTTTTATGACCGTGCACCCGTTAAGTTGAACCATAATTGGGTTATTGAGAATATATACCATAAACTTGAACTAATTTTACTCGTACAGTTCTGGTTTTATGCACACAGCCCCTCATTATGATGAGTGAATAATATCTTACAAAGCTATTCTTATACTTTTATATTTTCAAGTTTTGTTTTCATAAAGTATATTGAAGAAACTGTGCAAGTTTTATGCACGATGACCATTAATTATTATTGAAACATAAGATACTCCGTGAATTTAAATCCTCGCAAGAGTGATTCTATCACGAAACCTATTTTGTGAAATACGATTAAAGCTTTTGAAAGCTTTAAATCCGAATTGGATTTTGAAAATCATGCTTAAAACTGATTAAAGGCATTATGTGTAAGGAAACCCAGCTAAAACTATTAACACTCTCAGAAAATGTATGTCCATTGAAATTATTTCGATGATATTTTTTCAAATATTTTTGTGAATTGCTTTACATCTTCAAAAAATGATACCTCGGAGACATTTTTTTCAATATTTTGTATTAAACAAAATTGATATATATGAAGCAGGAATAGGGAAATATTGATCCTGTAATTGAAGAACTATTTCCTTGTTTGGTTTGCTTCACCATCCTTGACAATTTCCGTTAAAAATACATTGAGACAAAGTATATATATATTTGGCTCGTTAGTAGTTAGATCCCATGAATGAATTGCAAATAAACTGAAACGATCGATTCCATCCACAGGTCCCAATATAGCAAAGTTAAAACTGAAATAAGTGGTAAAAACGGAATGACGTCAATCTAATTATAATTCCACAATGGGATTTTTTTTTCTATAGCATGAAAGACAAATTGAGGATAAATAATTACAAAGTAGTTGGATATAAAATAAGGCAGGACTTTATTTGTGGGTTTTTTAGGTGTGAACATGAAATCAAAGAAAATAATATAATCCTTAAGAACTCTTAATGTCTTGTATCATGGGCCTTGATCAATGGCATTTGAATTGCAATATTACTCACTACTTTAATTAATATAATTAAATATTAGTATTATTTGTATTATTATCCAAGTCGGGTGGCAGATTCTCATTCTGGTAACAGATGTACAAAAATAATAATTAATAAATAGTAATAAAACATAAAGATAGCGACAATTAATATAAAGCATCCCAGTATTTAAATTGACTCACGACAACAACTTTTAAATCAAGTTTAAAATGCCTACAATTAATATTCGAATCAAGTCAACTGTTTAAATAAGCCTTTAGAATTAAATGGAAGCCTGATCGACTCTCAATGTAGGATGAGCGCGACTCCCAAGAAGGTAAACGTTAACTTTGGTCAACCTCATTAAAAGATCCGAGGTTCGTAGACAAATTATAACGCTATAATAATGCCTATTCATATAACAGGGATTTAATTTATTCAATCAAATAGGCTCAAAAAATAAATAATTGAATTATCTAACCAAAAAAATCCATAGTTTAGTATATTTTTTATGTTTAACAATTTATATAACTTTTTAGGGTAAGGAGCGTGAGGAGCTTCTGGATAGCCTTCGAAAACGTCTTGGCATGACCCGTAAGGACAGTTACAAGCAAGTGAACTGGCATGGGGCGAGGCCCCCCTCTCCAAACTGCCGGATCGTCCTCCAGTTCCTCCACAAAAGAAGGAGAAGAATCAAAATCTTCGTCCTCCTCGTCTTCAATGGACAAGAAGGAGGAAGACGGAGGGCAAAGTGAAGGTTCTTCTTCAGGCTTGGAGAAACAAAAATCATCTCTTAACGCATCATCCAGCCAAGCATCTTCGTCATCGTCGTCTATCCAAACAGGATCTATTTCTGTATCTGGAACGGGTTCCTCACAATCATCATCAAGTGATTCTAGTGGGTCGTCGTCGTCGTCGATAAGCTCGAGCTCAGGATCATCATCAGGAGATTACTCACATTCATTCTAATATATAAATATTTTGTGTATAGCATAATAATAAAAAATAAGATAAATGGTTAAAAATAAAATTCTTATCAAAGGTTGCGTGAAATTATTTTAATAAAAGTTGAGATATTTTAATAAATAATTAAGAGATGGTCATTTGATGAAAGACACTGAAATCTTTTGGAAGGATCTACATACAATTTGATTCCAGGCTGTTTTAGTAGTTATTACCATATAAAATAAAAATCTAGATATTACATCTGGGAGCAAATTTATCAAAAAAAATAAAGTGTTTATCACTCGGCAAGTTCTGTTTTCTGAGCTTAATTCGTCCTTTTAGGAGTCTTCATCTTCGGTTTACTTATCGGAGAAATTTATTTCATAATAGATAAGGTAAAAACTGAACAATTCCCTTAACTTAATTGTTCAAATTAATATTTATCATGTCTAATTCGATTAATATGACAAACATTTAAATCAAATGTTACATCCTCCATCAAAGAATTTTTTTATTTGTAAGATTGTGTTCTAAATAAGATAACAATATAAGCACTTCAAGGAGAAAAACAAATCGTTTGGAAGGTTAAAATATACGTGAAACTCACTTTCTAAATGTATATATATTTACAACTCTAGCAGATGCTCCTAGTTATTGGATTATTATACTATTAAGCCATAGATATGAAATAAATCCCGTAATTTACCGAGTATTTATTTACTTTTTCCATGATAAGAAATGCTTTTTGAGCCCATCAATGGTTTTCACGCTTTTTAATTCATGGCCTTCCTGCACACGGAATGAACAGAGAAAAGCATGATGGTATCATAATATTACTTACGTGACGTGTATTTCATCATCTTAAAGAAGGAAATCCCTTTTTTACCTGTCAATTTTGGTGTTTGTTAGCATTGTTGAACATTATAGTAAAACAACTCTGCGGCGTCCACAGATTTCTCCAGGAGCTTAGCTTTAGAAAGGATGGGATCCAAGAGCTTATGCTTGACCTATTTCCTATGGCTCATAGGAGGTCCCTTCGGCCTTCATCACTTTTATCTTCGTCGATATAAACAAGCCTTTCTATGGTTTTGTTTTCCCGGTAAGAGGCACAATTTATTATACTTACAATGAACAAAAATATGTTTTCCCTTCATTTCATTCGTTGTTTAGGAGGATTCTTTGGCCTGGGAATGCTTCGAGACCTATGGAAGATCCCTGAGTATGTGAATGAGGCCAATCAACACCCAGAATATGTTGAAATTCAAAAGGTTATGAAGAAACATCGAGCCCGACCACCGATGAGTGTAAGATACAAGTGTTTTGTATATAATTTTGTTTATGTATAATTCTAAAATAGGAGGGATTCATCGGCATAGTTGTAAATAGCGAGGAAAAAAGGATAAAAATAGCAATAAAACAGAAAGCATACAAGTAAATAATGCAACTAAGACTAAATTTATACATATTTATGTCATATTTTATCAATAACGTAGCTTCAAAGCTGTCTTTTTAGTTCATTTTTTGGCTTTATAGCTCAATTTTTGAGGATATGATGAAGTATTATAGGAATTTTGTATTATTCGTTTAAAAGCAGGATCCCAGAATACGAATTGAGGTCGAAATCCAAGGTACAATTTAATTAATGATCTAGAAAAACCAATGTCGTCATACTGTTTTTCCATGCTTTCATAATTTAATTTACTTTGTATTTTATATATGCACTCATAAGAGTGATGGAATTCCCTCTTTTATATATTAATTTTAATGCCACCGTCTTATGTTATGATACTTTTTTTTGTTTTTTAGATGTCTCGCATCGTGGGTCAGTTCATTGTTGGGAATTTATTTGGGGTGCTCATACATTTGGCTATACCAGATGAAGAGGAATCGGATTTGATCTCCATTACTTAAAGATGCTTCTCATTCCTATGTTTACAACATTTGGGATATGGTGGTGGGCAACGTTGGTAATGAGAAGGGTTCATGGAGAGCTCCCCTTCTGGGCTGCTATATACTTCTTCCCTTTGGACCCATCCTCCTTCAAACCCTTGGAGGAGTCCTACTATTTCAATTAATGTCCCGACAATGGCGACCCAAAGAGAAAACCCCATCTCGCCTCAAGTCCACCATTTTACTACTATTTATGGCATTCATATATTTGAGTCTCATTTTCTCCTTTCTCTACTTCAATCTAACCGTCGTGACGAACAACGGGGATCGTATCAAGTTCCGGCATGCCGTTAAGAACTTTCTCAAGTCCCCTGCCGTGGAGGAGTTCTCGGATAACTTTAATAAGCTATTTCAGCACATGCATGGACATGGGTTCTGGTCCACGGCGCAGGAGCTCATAGACTCCTTGGATCCCTTAGGGGAGCAGAATGCTCTTAAAGTCCTTGAGCTGACTAAGGAGGCGACGCAAGCAGATATTAAGTTCAAATTTAGGGAGCTCTCCAAAATCTGGCATCCTGATAAGTTAACGGATCCTAATGAAAAGGAAAATGGCATCTAAAGTAAGATACTTTTATGGGATAAATAAATGCTCATTAAATTTGTCAAAATATTTTTTTTACTTAATCAAATGGGTAGTCTTATAGGTACATAATGATTGAAATAAGATATTGGCTTTTCACTTGTTATCGAATTGAAAGTCTTTATTTTTAAGTATACTTACATAATATTCTCCTCACTTCGAATTCGTTAACATTAAATTGTTATTGGTTCAAACGAGAAAAGCATGAAAACATTTTTATTGAATAGTTCACTCAAAGTGTTCATTTATATGCCTTTTGTTCAATAAATTGTTTATTTTGAATTCCTTAACTTTAAAACGTTTTTCATTCACAGTATGAAATATTAAATGTTTTTAACATTACTCAAGACATGAGAATATTTTTCGTAATATAGAGATATAATAGTAAAGTTTGCTATGTCAAGTCTATTTTTAGGTTCATGGTATAACAAAAATTAGATAAATTGAAGTATTTTTCATCATATTTTGTTTCATATCTAAACTTCTATATGAAGTAAACACATTAAGTAGATCATTTAGAAATTCTGAGCCAACACTATGAAGTCCATATTAGTAATTAATTACTTCACGTCTTATAAAATGCAAAAATGCATACAAAGTTGAGCATGCAATAAAATATTAACTTCCAAATATGAGTTAAATATTTGGGCCCTCAAGTTCCAATTGAAGAACGCTTTGGATTCAGTTGGTTTATTGAATAACAATTTGTACTTTTTTCTCAATCAAGGAAAATTGATTCAAAATTTGTGAACCTATGAAACTATTTCATAATTATATCAATGTAAAATCATCTTAATTTATTATTTATTAAAAATTATTTTGGTCCATGCAACACAGTCTCACGAATATTAAATATAATGTTAGTGATTAATTATAGTTCTAAAAGCAATCATCCTTTTTAGACTTTGTGATGTCTACCAATGCTTACTATTTCTTAAAGACCCTATGAAACAGCTGATTGTTTTATTTTGTATATGGAAACATTACCGTTATTCCAAATTTCTATATATATTTTTCTTCTTCATCAACATTTGATGGAGGAAAATCTTTAGAAATAATTATATTTTTTTAAGTTCACTCACTTTTAAATTATTCTGTTTACTTTATTATTTATTTTTTCAATAAATTTAGCTTGTTTAATTGCTAGAACCTACTCTTGACAATTAAAAAGGTTAAACATATCATTGCTTTCCTTAAAAATGCTTATGTTTCTAATTAAGTGTGCTCCAATAACATGTTATGTTGTCTAAAATATGCCCATATTTTAAGATTTTGATATATTGGAGATATTTTTTTCTCAAAAACCGGAGCTTTTAAGTCATATAAATGGAAACTAAAAAGTATTGTATGCATAGTAGAATATAAATATGCGAAAGATAAGCTATTTTTTGTTGATGGTTTTAATTTGAACCCATCCTAAATCCATCGCAAAAAAATATTACAATTTATTAAAATATATTCCATTGGGAGGATTTGCTTCTTATGATCTTTATTATTATTAAATCAGACTGACCGAATTAAATTGTCTGCTTCATCATTGTGGCTGACCCAAAGATTATGCAAATATATTATAAATGCATTTTTGATAAATGAATTACCTAAAAGATCCTGCTACTTTAATTTAAAAAACGCAGCTGAAAATATTTTCCCGAAAATATATTCAGGTACTTATTATTTTTGCACCGAAACGACGTATCTTTATTCACTCGTGTTAAAACAACTAACAAACATTAAGGAGTTAATCATATAATAAATTTCATGTCCTATTTAAAAAGTATTTAAAACTGTACAATTCATTTTGTTTAAAGAGACATTTTTTACCATATTGGCTACAATCCTAGGAAAAATATGGAGTATTGGTATTTTTCCCTACGTATTTTGTAAATGTAAAATTGTGTTTTGGTTTTAATAAAAATTAATGGTGTCCCCAACATAGAAGTAAACAAAAAAATTCCGATGATGATTTAAAATTCGTTAAAAACTGACCTCAATAGTCTAAAAAATGTAACCTGTGTGCACTCTGAAATGAAATGCTTTGGCGTCTCCAAGTAGCTTCTACAGAAAAATCAGTGGCAGGTACTTATTTAATCATTAATGTCATAGCGTTACTATACATTTGTAAGTCTGCCTTTCAGATTTAAAAAAGAAGCCAAAACAAAATAATAAGTCACCAAATATCACATTCGTTTTTCTATATTTATCTTCTATGATGAAAGTCCTCAACAGGATAAAAAGGAGTTAGAGGTGGGATACGCGAATGTATAGCTACGCTTTTTTAATAAAATATGTCATTAATACATAAACATAGCATATATATTATATTTTTTTCTCTCCAAAGATTTTTAGCCATCAAGGAAGCCTATGAAAAACTCTCGAGCATCAAACGGGAACGATCTCGAAAGAACAAGAATGTACCACAGCGAGACGAGCTTTAATGCCTTCCAATTCTCACATACGAAAAATCCGTCAAAATACTCCAGGATTTATTATTTATATAACATGAAATGATTATTCTCCATCAATCTTCCCATTCATTTATCAAATGAGAAAAATTTTGAATCTTTAAATATGCATAGTATTTTATATTAAATCAATGGTGTTCCCTGTATGATCCTATCTGTTACCACTATGAATTTAACTCTAACGCTTATCTGTTCGTTAATAATATGGGTTTTGATTTTTAAATGGAAATTATTCATTTATCAGGTGCATTGAAAGGATTATTATGCATAGATAATTCTTGAAGTTGTAATTATTCCTCTCAGTTTGGAGTCCCAAGTTATACTGGCTTTATTATTGATCACTCATATACATAATTACTAAATGAGCGCGCATATCACG
>CP045901.1:18753011-18767524 GCA_013387185.1 Caligus rogercresseyi
AGAGGCCAGAGAGATGTCTCTATGTTTTCAGTTTTTTATCTTTCTATGTCAAGTCGGTATTAAAATCATCCCAGCCAATATTATTAATATAATTATTGATCACAAACCGTTATTTAATAAGAAGTAATTTTTAATATCAAACAGGGACGTAAAATTATTTTTAGACTCTCTATGTACTAATGTGCTAATACTTTGTATTTTTAATTGCTCAATCCAAGCTCGTAGAATATATAAATATGCATTGCACTTTAAAAAAATATGAAAGCCTTCATAGAAAAAACTGTTTTAGGTAAATACAAAATAAGGATTATATAAAAATATATTAATTGAAAACGTTTCTTTCTGAAAAGCAAGGATATATTTTTAATGAGAGGGAATTGCCTATTTTTTTGTTCCCTTTCATCATTTATTTACACAAATGCTAACACAAGCTTAGTTTTTTTGCTCAAAATAAATATTTGTTACATATGCCTTCATTTTTCCCAATCCTCCCATACAAAACAGACATTATCTTCTTCCTCTTTGAGAGTGTGATGGAATACAGAAACACACATTTTAAAGCTAATATTGGATAAATTATTGAACGTCACATATGATTAAAGATTATTTCTGAAGGAAGAATGCTAGATTAATAATTTATTTTTTGTCCATTCTGGATTTTTTTAAAGTTTTATATTTTTCATCATTAAAATATGGCACCAGTGATATAAAGAAATAATGCAAAATAAGTACATATTGTAAAAAAACCTACTTAAACAATTATCAGATCAATCCACTAATAAATGACTATATTATCCTTTCGCTTCTTAAAGATGACTTGACTACATTACACTCAAAACTCATTATGTTTTTGAGTTTGAAAAATGTGAAGAACGCCAAAATCGCGTCAATTGACTTAGTTCGGTATTTTTTCGAAATATTTTTGGTTCTTTTTATTTTGTTGGATTTATTTCCTTTACTTTTGATTATTTGAATAGCTAATCAATTACGAAGGAATATATATATATATATATATATATATATATATATACACACACAAATATTATATACATATATATATCAGACTTGTGAACGGAACGCAAAATTGAACGGCGTTCAGCTGAACGCATCAATGAACGGTACGCTGAGCGGAACGCAACTTTTTTTTTAACGCTGAACGTTGAACGCAAAAAAAGAGTTTTGCGTTCAGCGTTCAATTTTTCCAAACATTTCAATATAGTTTTGATTAAGTATTTTTTCTGGGATATAAACAAGGGGATGAAATATTATGAGAAGAACTTATAAACTACTTTCCCAAGAACTCTCTATAGAATAGTAAAGCACTTTTTTAACTTTACCCCAAGTAAACGAGCAAACAAATATATGTTTACAAGGTTAGTCCCTATACGCTTCCTAGTAACTAATTAGCATAGTTTGGTAAACATTTTGTACTCGCATGTCACAATGTATATGGATGATTGATGACTATAGATGATAATTTTATTATTTGGCTTTTCCTGGATATAGCAAAAAACTTTTAAGGCGCCATTATGGTCATGAATGTCTCAACCAAAGTACTCTGAGGAATGTAAGATCAATTCTTAACACATTTCCATCGGCCAAGGGACCTAGAGGCTTGTTGTTGTTGCTTTAAAAAAACATAATTTGATGCCGCTGACCAGACAAAAAAATTACCCTTACTGCAGTTGCAGTTGGTGTCCAGTATTTCATCGCGCGTAAATTCGTCGTGGACCTTTTTATAGCCGTTTTTTTTGTCGAAGCACTTCCGGCGGAACAACCAATGCTTAGGTGTGCAAAAATCTTAGACTGCGTTTCTTTTCCTCCCTAAAAATTGTCAGCGGTAGATTTAAACCCCATGGTACCCCCGACTGAGCCCACGAGATTAGTCTACAAAGTAAAAAATAAATTGCGCGGAAAACGCTTCACTACAAAAAGCTATGTGACACGAGAAAAAGACGAACGAGGAAAATACTTCAGAACAAAAAAGCTTCGCTACAAAAATACCGACGAAAAAAAAGAACGAGGAAATTGTCTGACTATAAAAGAGCAAGCGAGGTAAATACCTACGACAAAAAAACGGCTATAAAAAGGTCCACGATTAATTTACGCGTGAGGAAATTACAAAAACCATGACAAAGACGATATTAACTTCAATTTAATGTAGAAAATGGTTGATTCATGTTTTATAATATTAAATGTGTTTTATATAGTAAAGATGATTAAAATATATATCTCTGTAAAATAAGATGCATTCATATAATGTTTTTTATAATTTAATTTGTATTATATAGCTTTGATCTCGTATTTGTCTTGATTTATTACACCTTAAATATTATTATAATTTAAAATGTAATGTATCCATTACGGAAGAAAGTAGGGTTCCAGTGACACATACATCTAAGGCTTAAAATAATTTTTTTGGCAGATTCTTAATATCGAACTCGGACTCCGTTATTCGAAAATAAGCGAGTCTGGGCATGGCGACACTTTTTTCAAATATATTTGATCTGAAATTGTTTTTATTAAGATTTAAAAAAGTTAAGTTTTTTTTCATGGTGACTGGCGTGTTTGTCTTTTCTCTATGGAAAACTACTAATATAATGATAGTTTTGTTACGGGTCATGAAAATTATATACAAGTTGGGGTTTGATCAGGGGTTCCCACCTTTTTTCTTTGGCGACCCCCTTATAAAAAATCTCCAGTCTGGCGACCCTCTTATGTAGTGAATATAAACGTTCTGCGGAACCCAGGTTGGGAATCCCTGGGTTAGATCCAGTCAACAATTTATATCATTTGAAAGTCAGTTCG
This sequence comes from Caligus rogercresseyi, assembly GCA_013387185.1. Classification (NCBI taxonomy): domain Eukaryota; kingdom Metazoa; phylum Arthropoda; class Copepoda; order Siphonostomatoida; family Caligidae; genus Caligus; species Caligus rogercresseyi. Next base: position 18,755,820 of record CP045901.1, read on the forward strand.
GGCTCATTTTAATTATAAAACCCAAAATAGTACTTCCTTTTTTCAAAATTACACATTGTCATTTTTTTAAATATTGAACGCTGAACGCTAACGGAACGCTGAACACAAAAACATTGAACGGAGAGCATTTTTTTTAAACGCTGAACGCTCACAAGCCTGATATATATATATATATACGAGATATGATCAAAAAGTATCCGACTTTTGGTTTTATTGGTCAAACGAACACAGCTATGGGGCGGGACTTGTTGTGTGGTTGGGAGCATGACTACTGCGCATGTCATTTTTTCTACAGCTCCAATACAAGTCAGTCGGCGTCAGACCATTCATGATTGAACAGGTGCAAGTGAGTGTCGTCGGATTTTATTTTCTTTAAAATGTCAGAAAAAGTTGAACAGCGTTATTGCATAATTTTTTTTTAATCTTGGTGATTCGCAAGTGGAACAATTCGCAAGATTAAAAAGTGTTTTGGAAATGAAGCGATGGGCACCACACAGATAAAGGAGTGGTACAACCGCTTCAAAGATGGCCGCTTGTCAGTTGAAAGTGAACCACGCTCAGGGAGGCCCTCAACATCGAAAAACGATGTCATCATTGATCAAGTGAGGAACCTGGTGATGCAGAACCGCCGAATCACGATCAGAGAACTTGTAGACGAGGTGAATATAGTTTTGGTTCCATTAAATCAATTTTTGCTGTTCGACTTTTTCTGACATTTTAAAGAAAATAAATCCGACGACACTCACTTGCACCTGTTCAATCATGAATGGCCTGACGCCGACTGACTTGTATTGGAGCTGTAGAAAAAAATGAGCATGCGCAGTAGTCATGCTCCCAACCACACAGCAAGTCCCGCCCCCATAGCTGTGTTCGTTTGACCAATAAAACCAAAAGTCGGATACTTTTTTATCATACCTATATATATATATATATTTACAGGCTTAAACGCGTTCCACTTTTTTCCGTTCCGTTCATCGTTCCGTTCAATTCTTTCCGTTCCGTGGAACGACGTTCCAATTTTGGCGTTCCGTTCAAAAAATTGATTTCAAAAATTTCTCATAAGAAGGCTTTTTTACTTTTTACTGCATCCTCGTATGTATCAAGTATAAATTTTAAACCAGGCCCTAATAGTTTCGGTAAGTATTACCGCAATTAAAGTTCCAAAAACTTTACAAAACTTCGATAATACGAGGGTGGTCAATAAGTCCGTGACTTTTGTATTATTTCCGTCCATATAATTTGGTTGTCAACACTGAACCTGTCAACAAGCATCTATCAGCTGACTTCTGTTAAAGTTTGAACACGCTGGGTCCTTTAGTTTGTGTTTGACAGTCTTTACCGACAAAACAACTTCGTGAATTGTGTAGAAAATGGAGAAAAGTGAATTTCGTGTGCTCATCAAGCATTATTTTTTGCGAGAAAAAAACCATCCCTGAAACAAAGGCTAAGCTCGATAAATACTATGGAGACTCTGCACCATCGATATCAATGGTAAAAAGTGGTTTACATAATTTCGTTGTGGTCGTACAAGCACCATTGATGCCGAACGCTCTGGACGCCCAGTTGAAGTCGCTACAACCAGAAACAATTCAAAAAATTCATGATATGGTGTTGGCCGATCGGAGATTGTAAGTGCAGGAGATTGTGGAAGCCATAGGCATATCACATGGGTCAGTGGTTTCGATTTTGAAAGATCACTTGGCTATGAAAAAGCTATCCGCAAGATGGGTGCCGCGTTTGCTCACAATCGACCATAAACGCAATCGGGTGACAACTTCGATGGAATGTTTGGCTTTGTTCAACCGCAATAAGGACGAGTTTTTTCGCCGATTTGTAACAGTGGACGAAACATGGATACACTACAACACACCAGAGACCAAGCAGCAATCAAAACAGTGGGTTGAAGGGGGAATCGTGCCGAAGGAGGCCAAAGTGGGTTTATCAGCCAACAAAGTCATGGCTACTGTTTTTGGGATGCACGTGGTGTAATCCACATAGATTACCTTCAGAAGGGAAGAACAATGAATGGCGAATATTATACCAGCTTATTGGACCGATTTAATGAGGATTTAAAGAAAAAACGGCCCCATTTGGCCAAGAAAAAAGTTCTTTTTCATCAAGACAATGCAAGAGTCCATACATGTGTTGTTTCCATGGCGAAATTTTACGAATTACGCTATGAATTGCTCCCTCATCCGCCGTATTCTCCAGATTTAGCCCCGAGTGACTATTTCTTGTTTCCGAACCTTTAAAAATGGCTTGCCGGAAAGAGATTTTATTCCAACAATGAAATCATCTCACAAACAAATACATATTTGAGGACCTCGAGAAATCTTATTTTTTGGAAGGGATAAAAAATTGGAGAAACGCTGCACGAAGTGTATAGAGCTCAAGGGACTATGTTGAAAAATAAAATTAGCTTTTGTCAAAAAAACTTTGTTTCATTTAAAAAGTCACAGACTTATTGACCAGCCCTCGTATATTTAAGATATAAAATAATTGAACCAGAGGCTTGGCCCGAAAAAATAACATATTTTTTTACCCCGACCCAAAAATGTTACAATATGAAAAGTCAAACATGTAAAAATCCCACCACACATATGGTCCACCGAATTTCTCGGTCTATACTATTACATATTATGCTTTATTTGAGAATAATTACGAAAAGTTTATTATTTACAATCTGAAGAATAACATTAGTTTATACATTACACTATTAATTTGCTGCTAGAAGGAGCTGCTTTTCGAAATTTGTATCTCCTATCTTTTGCCTTGTCCTTCGCAATAAAAGTTTAGATTTGGAGAAGAGTCTCTCCGAACTGACACTGCTGGATTATCGAATGAAAATCTTTTAAATCCCTTTATAAGCAATAATTGATTACATTGCCTCAGACTAATCGGTTAAGAAACGGTCAACCTCTGCTTAGCTGAGTCAGTCTTCTACGGCCTTTAGGCAAAGAAATTGTCTTTTTCTTCCGCTGCTGGTTTTGGCTAACTCTTGCTTTGAGATGTCTAAAAAGCCTACTTTGAACTCAGGGAGATATGCCGAAGCAATTAGCATCTCCCTACGTTCAAAGTAGGCTCCAAATCTTCGTTTGATCCCAAAAGAGAGTGCATCAATTAACACCCTACACCTGGACGCAGCTTCCCTCTCCTCTTGAAGATAATTTTCGAGGTAAGTGATGGTGGGCAGGAGATGACCAAGAAAGATAGCTTTATCACCCTGCAGAAAGACCAGCGCTCTGGATATATGCCGCATGACACGCACCCATTGATCGATGAAGTTGTTATCCTGTTCGGTAAATTTGGGTAGGTTAGTGGCAGTGAGGATAGTTCCGAATGCTGATTTATACCTGAGCTCTTGTACTCTCTTGACCGCATCGTAGGTCGAATTCCAGTGCACAATGGAGGGAGTAACAAGGGTTTTTCTAAATTTTGCTTTTACTGTTTCCACGAACACGCCAGATTGATTATATTTATTCATAACTTGTTCATTATGGCAATACTTTATAATACGATCGCACGTATTCCCCCCTCCTCGGCTGAAGTGCTTTTTACTGTCCACAGCAGCGACCAAGTTTATGGTAGTTTTCAGTTTCTTGTATAATACTTTCTATCAGAAAACGACCGGGTACCCGGCCCGGCCCAGGTCCCAGCTGTTTTTGTGAGCGTCCCGGTCTTTTTAAAGACACAAAAAGTTTGAATGGATAAAAAAACTTTAGAAAAACATTTACATACATTCATTCGTACGTAAGTTTATAGAGACGAGGAACATAGAGCAAATCTCAACTTTTAAAGTTTAATGATTAAACGAATTTCAGGTTATAATTATAAATTGGTTTATGTACTATGAACGACATAAAACATGGACCATTACAGTAACTAAATAATTAAATTTAGTGACCGACAAAAACCTGATAAAACTGTATAATATATACTAAAATCGAGGTTGGGTGATTTCCTCTTGAATATTATTTGAACCGAACGTAAAAGACAAATTCTAGCGTTCCGTTTATCGTTCCGTTCATTTTTTTCCGTTCCGTTCATCGTTCCGTTTAATTTCTTCGGTTCCGCGGAACGCCGTTCAATTTTACGTTCCGTTCCAACCCTGTATATATATATATAACAGTGATCATTTTTTTAAACTATGTATGCATGATAAAAGCAGAATATAGGCATTCACCTTCCACAGGCAGGTCTATAATATTCCGTGCATAGGGTTATATTCTGCGATAATATATCGGGATCAATGACAAATTTGATTCTACAAAACCTTTAATTATTATCAATCAGAGCTGGTTTCAACATAAAAAATGGTCTGACTTTTGCCAATATAACTTTTCTATATTCTACATGATTTACAATAGAAAGTGACCAGTATTACAAACACAAAGGAACTAATCCGTCTCAATCAATATCTGATTGAGTCGAGTAAATCTGTTTTGTTTTAAAATATTTGCTATTTTTTATTGTATGTTTGTATACAAAAGAATAATTGATTTATTTGCCTATTTGGTTCGATGGAACTGCATCCGAGTGGATATAAATAAGCATTATAGTGTTAAATATTATATATGAGGCTGACCAAAATATATCTTCCCCTCTCGAGAGAAGTCGAACCTACGCCCTCGTCATTGAGAGTTGGACACGTCTTAACGTACTTTTGCAATCGCGCTCCCAAGGCGAATGATTTACTGAATATTCAACTTAATGATGAAAGGTTTTGTCGACAAACCTTGCTTTGTCATTGATCCCGCTTTATCCCAGGTTATATTATTCCTATCTTTCATGCAACATATTTGATTACCATCATTGATTCTCATCATATTTACTGATGATTTGCTATACGATCAATTAACTAATATTGCAGAAATAAAAGCTTTGCATTTTTGTCGGTTTAAATATATATCAAAGAGTAAGTTGTAAATATATTTACGTTAATTAACGACAGCCATTCCTTAAAATAATTCAAGTGTTAACTCAAAAGAGGCGTGGCAGTAAAATTTGCATAAGCGAAGAACCCAACCATTGTTCGGGTGTTTTACTCCTTGTACTCCTTTACTATAACTAAATATTAATAATATAAATATGACCCATGAGAACTAAAAATGAATGAAATTATATTTGGTACATGAGTTCTCATTATGATAAAGACTCAGGAAGTACGCATTCCACCTTTGTGAGTGGAGCAGTTGATGTAGACAAAACGTCGTCCTTTTTGCCACCAAAGAAACTCAAAACTATTGTTCCATAAGCTAAATTACTTTTATGGCAATCATAAGTTTAGTTTAAATGGATTAGAGCTCCATATTTATGAACTGAATATTTTTTAAATAATTAATGTATTATCCAAAGACTACTTGATAATGGAAAGTGTTCTGCAACAAAATATTTGTATATTAAGTTAATTGATGCATATAGCTCGCTTTATCATAATCTATCCTTGCTGAAAAAATAACTATACATTTTCTAAGAAATCAAGTCTTTCCTAATTCACGATTCCTTCACAAAACAATCCCATGAATAGTCATATATCTATTCAGTTATTTATCTCCTAAGAAGCTTTAAATTATTTCATTATTTGTAAAATATATAGCATAGTATATAAATTTAACTAATGAATAAATACAATAGAAGCAATGATTTTAAGGGATTATCTATAATGAATATAAAATGCATTTCAAATAATTAAATCCCAGTATATTCAAGAAATATGTATGGAATAAATAAATGAATTAGACATATACCCCTTCAGATACAGTTATTTAGTCTAACATTTTCAAATCAATGGAGGGTAACAAACTTAATTAGATGTTGAGACATTTTTGTTTCGTTTATATAAAAAAGCTGACATTACAGAAATAGACCATATATGACGATATAAAAGCATAGAGAGTTTGTTGAAAGAAATGCGTTGGCCTTCCTAAAACAACAAAATCACTTATACATATCTTGAGATAAATTAATTGAAATGAAACACGTAAATAACAAAACTTCTCATGTATGAATTGGTATTGATGAGTTAATTGCATTCATTGACAATTGATCTATATTTCTCTTTAATTTGAAAATATGCTTTCTAGGTTTTATATATATATAAGAAATTGACAAATCAACTAAAAATGTCCAGGAAAACTAGATTGAGGAAAATGAAAGGATCTAACTTGTAAAAGAATGATTTAAAAAAATACATAAAAAGTAGATTTTTTTTTGCTTTTATGGGCACTTAGTTTATGTAAGTTAACATGGATCGCTGTAACAATAACAAATAAATAAATAAACCAATGCAATTGTTGTTTTTATTATTATCACTACGTTTCTATATAGACTTGTTGGTCATGGAAGGCCAAGCTTGTTTTGGGCTGCTTGAGCGCTGAATCAATTGGTTTGATGGGACTAAAGTTTCATTAAAACTGACAATTGAATGGGACATTATTAACCATTATATAGCCCAAGTGCCTAGAGACACAAAACAACCTCGGTTTTCAGCCTAAGATAATTGATAAATGATAAAAAATCAAAGCTCAACTTGCGTTAGCCAAGTGATAGCGATAAAAATATTAAGTTTCGGTGACATAAGCCATAAACGACGGAGTGGAAATCTACATTTGTCTTCGGTGGCTGAGAAATCTTGATTCGTTCACGCGCAACATTTGTCTTTGGGTGAAAGAAGCAATCCATTTTTTAACTTAAACAAATAGAGGCTTTAGATGTATCGTATATCGTTCCTTATTTTAGTGGCCAATATTTTTTAAACTTGGCAATAAATGATACAAGGTGTGACCCAAGCTATGATTATCATTTATCGCTAATTTTTCTTGTACGCAACAACCACTGATATCCAGATTGCAACGGAAAAAGAAAAGTATTATTTTTATCTCTTAAGACTTTTTGATGAACTTATCTGCTACACTGATTACATTAATGCAGTCATGCATTTAAAATGAATGAAAGCACAATGGTTTTTCGAAATTTATGGCTAATTATTAATTTTTTTTTGATATTATTTTGTTTGACTTTTGATGGGTGAAATTCATACTAAAGTTAATTAACGTTGTAAAGTCAACAGTGCGCAAGGATATTTAACAGTAATGTATTATTCAACTATGAGTATGTGCTATGGCAGTTCTAATGAATGTTAAACAAGTTGAAATATACAGACATATTGTTGAATTATTTCAAAAACTTTAATGATATTCATTGATTTCCTAATGAAAGTTTAAGCTTGCCAAATACTACTTTCAGTTTATTTTCAATTTAAGGAGATAAATTAGTGATATAAAATTGAAATGATTGAATGTAAATTTACATATTAATTTAATGAAAAGTCATTAATAATTAGTTAAATATTTAAATAATAATACAACTTATATAATTAAAATACCAGAGCTTAGGACACAAATCTGTATTTTTGTTTCAAACGAATATCGATCCCTAAAAGGGTCATTCTAGTGATTATTTGGTAATGTTTTGATGCAAATAAATTATCGATGAAGGTTAATCAATCATCGTTATGCATTTTTATGTCCTTGGGCTAGATTTGGAATTCTATGTTTTTCTATTTATATCCAAAGTCTTTCCTTTTAATTCTTTCTTCGTCTAGTTTGGGATCTTGTAAAATTGTCTTGATTATTTTAGAATGAATTGCTGTGATTATCAGTTTAAAAGTTAAGATCTAAACTATCTTTGTTTATCTCACTTAATACAACCTTATCTACAACAGGCTTGTACCGTTGGTGCAGTATATTTTTTTGTCATTGATCCAAAAGTTCAATGAATAATAAGGAAATATTACACATCACGAGAAGATATACGTTTCTCCTCGCCGTGACCGTCTGTTTATGAAAGGTAAAAAATATTCCCCATATTTAATATTAATTTATTTACCAACTCGATAAGTATGAGTTATTTTCCATCTTCATAGTGGCATATGAAGTAGCGCAAAAAAAATAACGAAAACCCCCCCAATTTTACTTTGTGTTTTCTGCCTCAATTTTGACTTACATAGAATTTTAGTACTAGTAAAAACTAAAGATCACAGGTAAATAAATAATGGGAAAATTCGGCACTCTATATTTTAGTTGGTTTGAATAGCGGTCATTGTTTAAAAAAAGTAGTATCACATCATACAATTAGGAGGATAATAATGATAAGAATACTGTTTTCGATTCGTATACCAGGAGTTGATTAAAATCGAGGACACTTTAGTCGTGTCCTACGGAGTCCCATAATAATGAAAATGCTTAAGCATATTGAAAAACAAATTTCACCGCCAGAGCTCCCTATAATCGGGGTCTGAATTGGTGCAGATGTATTTGACGGGTATAGAGACCCAGGCCATATTAACGGAACGTTTCAGGGTTTATATATTTTTGCTGCGTTTTTTGCACTCCTCGATCTCTCTACGCCCACTTATATGGAGAAGTCCAAAGGATTCATTTGTGGCTCTGGGGAGGCCACATATCCTTTGCCCAAAAAGACATTTTTTTCGTCCAAGAAGGCTTGAGTAGCTTTGGAGGTATGTGCATGAGCCTTATCCTGCTGGAAGACATATGGACCAGCATCCTTTTTATCCAAGGAACAACTTTTTGGAAAATAAAGTTTATGTTATCCACTGACGAAAGCCTGAAACCAGCAGGGAACCAAATTGGGGGTGGAATATCACCTGTGAATACAACTACACTAATCGTCATATGAGAAGCTGGGTGTTTTGTAGTTGTTTGAACCTTCTTGGATCATTCTTTTGTGTATCTTCAAAGACACAAATTGATGATTTTGACGATTAATGACGGGATCGACCGCGAAAGTCTTCTCGTCTGAGAAGAAAGTAATACGGCCTCCATTCGACTTCATCGAATTCAAAAGTTTCTTGGACCTTTTTTTTTTTTTAAATCATAATTAGACTTTATTGAATTTAGCGTAAATGCATATATGCTATATATAAATAACATTATAGTTTAAAATTTATACACTAAATAAAGTCAATACAAAACATTATACGGTCACATAAAAGCACAATCACTTCATAAAACAAGGTTGTAATTAATTGGATATTAAAATAACATTAACATGGTTAGGAATAAATAGGCTTCATTTAATTTAAAACTAGACTGTTTTTGTAAAATCGTAGTAAAACTTTAGATGGTGAGAGGTCCTCTCGGAACAGGAGGGGAAGTACCGAACGATGTCACTCGCAAATCTCCAGCTTGAATCCTCTGGAATCTTGATGGAGAGCGCCATGTACCGAGCTGCTGCTGATAAGACAATGGATTTTAGGTCTCCCTCTTGAATAGGTTCCCTCGAAGATAAACGCTCTGCGATATAGCTTTTGCAACTTGAAAGTGCAAACTCAATTGCTTTTGTTTTCGGAGATGCTGTCCGGATTAGAATTTAATCCGAAGAGAATTATGGGAGCGATCAGTTTTCCAGTTATTCCAGGAACATTTAGAAGAACAAAGTCTCTTAGGATACGTAGAACAGGACAATGGGAGAAGGCATGGATGATTGAATTAAATAATCTTCCACAATCCTTGCACGGAGCATCAAAGAACACACATCTGGTAGAAACTGGAAATTGGGCAGTAAAGCGTTTGCCGTGAACTATTTTGGAGGTAGAAGACAAATATCTTTTTCCACGATGCAGGCAATTCCAAGTCTTTTAAATACAAGTCAGCAATTTTTTCTGCCTCCATTTTTGTGTGTTATGGCCATAGTTCATTCTGAGGTGCCATGGGACAGGAACAAAGTGTTTGTCTGCCGATCGTTTAAGAGGAAACAAGAATCTTCCACACCTAAAAATGGACTCCGAAGATAGGTCATGAATAGTTAGGGTGCCAGACGTTAATGCTATTTGTTCCAATCTTTTTGGAAGCTCCAGGTTTTGGAAAAAGAACTTCTTTTTACAGTTCTGGCGTATAATGTCGATTGTTGTCGAACATTGGAATATAGGACTACCCCGCCAAATCAAACTATGTACTGTTCCTAAAGATGGAGAAAACTCTTTAATCATGTCGTTAGAAAGTCTGTTCCCAACATTAAACAGGTATACACCGGCTGTTAGAAATATGAGCCCTCCATTCAACCTCTGGGTTTTGTGAGAGATCCGTCAAGACCTTTGAGTAAATCTTTGGGATTATTTTCTGTAATAAAGACAATCCTCCTCCTAGATGCCGTTTGGGACGCTTTAGACCTGGCAGATACGATCTGTGGAATAATATGCTTAGCCACTTGTCTTCTTCTAAGACAGCCTTTTCAGCTATCCAGGGAACTGCAGTAGAACTGTAGAGGACTGCAGGGATAACGAGGAAATTGTACAGATCAATTCTTCTCTGGATGTTGAATTTTCTCCAAAGAGAAATTTGTCTGGTCACACGGGTTTGTAACAAAGTCCAACTAAGACTTGTAGGACCATTTCGACTCCATGTTATACCCAATATTTCAACGGTATCCTTTACACATAAGTCAGCTACCCTTTGACCATTGAATGGCATCCAATTCCCCAGCGGAATGATAACAGATTTTTTGTTATTTATGCGGAGACCTGATCTTTTGCTAAATTTTTGAAGATATTTGATCATAATGTCAATGCGTTTTAAAAGTTGTGATTCTGACTTCGCTTCTAAGAAAAGGGTAATGTCATCTGCATACATGTCATAATATGTCTATCGGAGCCAAAATCAATGCCAAAACCTTTATATTTTTTTACTATACCCTCACTAAGATCTTTTAGGCCTGCCACAAAAAGCAGAGGTGCAGTAGGGCACCCTTGGCGACAGCTCCTGTTTAAGGTAATGGGATCACTGTTCATATTCCCCATAGCTATCGTTGACGTTGGATTGAATAAAAGAGCTCTAATGGGATTGAAGAACTTTTTTGGTAATATTATTTTTATTGTCTTTAATATATGCCCATGCATTATGGTGTCAAACGCCTTTGAAAAATCAATTGCAATAATCGCACCATAAGTCCCTTTCGAATTGACCCTTTCTATCGCACATTGGATATTTCTAGAGATATCTGAAATTTTTCTTTTCTTCAAGAAGCCTTTTGATGAATTCCAAGCCTTTTATTCAACAAAGGCTCTATTTCTCTAGCAATAATCCCTGAAAGAATACGGTAGCTCTCATTTAGGACAGTTATGGGCCTCCAATTATTCGGGTCGGAAAGAGCACCTTTCTTTGGTATTAACACTATTCGACCCTTTGTCTTAGCTTTTAGGAGAGTTCCATAAACCTCCATTCCCTGTCCTAGTTTGAGCAAGTACGGTGTCACTTCTTGAATACAGAGGGTAAAAACGCAACCCCCTATTCCGTCAGGTCCTGAAGCTTTATTATTACTGTGAAACTTTTTGATATAAGTGGTAATGAGATCTTCCGTGAAAATTGACGCTCCTCTCTTCTTGGAACGCGGAAAACTAGGTCTATCGACCGCTAATAAATTTGAAACAAGCCTAATGGCCTTCCGGATCACGTAGTTCTTTTCTTTTCCTTCTTTTCCATTTTCAACAATTCGACGAATCACAGAAGTGGGGCGTTGTTCTTTAATAATATTAGCCTTTACACGTTTATTTACTAAGATTTCCGAATCAACTTTTTCTTTCATTTCTGCTTCTCTGATATCAGCAAACCGAACGAAATTCGTGGTATCCGTGGAGATGGTGCGAGCAAAGAGGGATCCCTGGCTTAGAACTTTTTCAAGATTTTTTT
>CP045901.1:18783805-18835750 GCA_013387185.1 Caligus rogercresseyi
TCCAATCTAGTAATAAAGTAAGTACATTTAATTAAAAGATTAATACTGTAGTAATATAGAATGGTTTCACGGGGCTTATTTGTACATTTATATAACAAATGTGAGTAAGGGAGGGTGAAGTACATAATATGATATAAAACTTCAAAAGACTAATAGTGAACACTAATCATAATTGGAACCACAAGCTCCTTTTTAAGTCAGAAAGTCTTAAAACATTTTTGTTCTAACTGCAGTTGCGAATAAAAACAAATCAGAAAAAAACAGAAACAAATAGCATTAATCATAAAAAGATATTCCATACATTTGAAACCCTCCTAACGTAGGTGACGATACCTGTAGGGATGTGTCTCCCTTGCGATCTACTAGCGTAAATCACTCTCTGCACTCTTGCAATGCAGGCCTCCACTTTGTATTTTGAAGGATATTTAAAAGATGTCACACTGACCAGTCTTTTTAGACGGATAAAACCCCAGTTCTGATAATAGCGCTTCTTTAACTTGATCACTAAAGGGCAGGGTATGTAAAAACCCAAAATTTTGAAAAAAACCCGAAAAAAAAACCGGTTAAAAACCCGGGTTTTACCGTGGTTTTTCGAAATTCGGGGTTTTCATTACATCATTAATTAGATTTAGCTATTAGCTAATTAATGGTATAATGAAAAACCCGAATTTCGAAAAAAACCACGGTAAAACCCGGGTTTTTTAGCCGGGGGTTTTTCAAAAAATTGGGTTTTTACATACCTCCTAAAGGGTGAAGGAAGGAGCAGGATAGAACAAATGTTCTGGTATTTCTCTTCAAGGTGGGCAAAAGGTGCACTTGTTTGTGAATATGGAGAATGCGGCAACTCTGTATCTTAGCCATTTTTCAACCGGTTTGTTAGGGGATTGGCCATAATGACCCTCGGATCCAAATCTCTATTTGCAACACCAACAAATCGTCTGTACACAAGCGTTCCTGCCGATCTGATAAATCTTCTTAGTAATATTCCCTCCGTACTCCTCTCGAGTAAGACCTCTGATAGCATGGTTGAAAGGTAAATGGGAGCCTATCGCTTTCTTGTAGAGGTATCGTCAGTATTCTGATTCGGTGATGTGTGACAAAATTCATGGCATATACTTCTTCACTGTGTTGCCAGAATTCTGCTACTAAAGTATCACACACTTGAACCCTGAACTGAACCAAACCGTGGGCTATGGTTCACAGGTTCGTTAGGACCCAGGAGAGGCAGTACAGAGGCTAAAATTGACATCCACGACTTCGACATTTTTCCCCAGTATGTGTCAGTTTTTTTACAGCTCCAATAAGTTCATCTGATCCAGAGTGAAGTTTTTCACAAATTCCACGCCAATTTTTTCGGAAAACTTCTCTTTCAAACGTTGAGCCCAAAGATCACAGCAAAATAGTAATTTCTTATACAGGACATATTCAAGGCTTTCCACATAGCTTCTAGGTCTACCGAGCCCAGACCCCATGTTTTGGATAGTTTCATCGTTCTATGGTGTGAAACGTATCTCCTTTCTTTTCTCACACAATGTATTACAGTTGCTGCAGATGTTTTTAAAGATTTTGGAAAAGAATCCATAGACCCAAGGAGAATATAAATAAGGTGAGTCAAAGAGGAGATCTTTGACTTATGCTCTTGTTCAAAAGAGATATTTTTGTGATGTCACGAATGCTATAATAAAAAAACATTATTTATTAGTGCTATGGTATAGAAATTATTTCTCAACTTTATATCTCAATTGAAAATATTTCATTAAAATATTGTTCTAATGCATGAAACAATTGTTATGTAAATGATGTATCATAGTATTCATAATTTTAAGTAATTAGCAAATAATCATTTCAAACAATAAAAATAATTTTTACATTTACAATTTATTTGAAGGAATTTATAAATCACAATAATAGCATTATACATATGTACATACAAAAAAAGGGGAAAATAAGGAATATAAATATAATTACCCGTATTAGTAATTAGCCTATGTGTTTAAGTTTTCGCTAGCATTTTTAGTTGAAGTAGACTTATTAAGAAAATTGACTCGAATCCGTGTTCTTTTTTTTACAAAATCAATAATATTTTTTTGCCAATTTGGATATAAATTAATAAGTGGTTTAAAAAGTCTTTGAGAAAACAAGGGTCTTTATCGATTGCGTATTGATGGCTATTATGAAAAAATGTGAAATGATTTTCTAAGAGGTGGCAGAACTTCAAAATCGGGTGAAGGGGCGGTAATAATTCAACCAATGACTTTGAGTTTCTTCAATCCTTCAATATTACTGTGTGTTTCCCCAAAATTGTGTGGAGGTCTTTCAACTTCCTGGCTAAGTATCCAGCGATATATGAGAGACCCTCGTTGGAACAGTCATTGGAATTTTTCCTGTGTTTTCCGACTAGGCAGAGGAAGGAGTATCCGTGAGCGCAAGTACTCAAAAGCCGGGTACATATGCTCCGTAGGATGAGGGCGGTAGCTTCATCTTCTTTTGAGTAGCCACTTTGTCGAAGGATTCATCAAGCTTTTTGTTTGAATCGCTGTGTAATCCTTTTCGAATGAGGTTCTAATTAAAGTTTCATTAAAGTTTTATTAGCTAAGTTTGAGGCACTTAACTTGTAGCAGGACAGCTTCATTTTCGTGAGTGAGAGTTCCTCATTCCTCCTCAATAGTAAGTCACATTTTTTTTCGTGACGGCTTCTTGATGGACTGTCTGAGGAACTTAAGGAGGGTGATCCAGGGATGAAGAGTGAAGGAACAGCTTGAGACATAAGCTTCTTCAAGCAAAGATGCCAAGTAGCTTAGCCTGAATATTCCTTTGGAAGTCATCTGGAGTAAAATGACGATCGCAGGATCTTCGCATCATGCAATCCACAGACGTTGGATATCGAGATCCTTCATCAGAAGGCAAAATATTGTACATCTCGAGGATTAGAGCAAGAGGGGATGGCACAAATACGATAGCTTCCCGAGATATGGCATTTTCGCTTTAAAATACAAACTGAACTATAAATCAAGCGTAGCACCTGTGACATCACAACAAAATAGTCAGCTGTCGCCCTGCAATTGCCTACGTCGATTCCCATTGCCTCACCTTATTTATATTCTCCTTGCATAGACCTCTCTCGCTATTTCATCCGGGAAAAAAAATATTTTGATGTAATATATATAAATATAATATATAATAATCAAATACGTAATCAATAGTCGAAAATAAATTATATCAAGATGAGTAATCCTTTGTTTCTATGCAAAATAATAACTTTTCCTTTGTGTTAAGAGCCACAATATGTTGATAAACTATTGAACTGACTATCTTTGCGATTGATAAAATAATAATAAAAAACTCCTTATACAAAAGTCCCCGACTTTTTTATGAACACTCTACCATATTAAATGCATTAAGGAGCTAAAAGATTTATAGATCTTAGAACCATTATGTTTCACCTGTCAGTTCTACTACCTATTATTTATGACTGCACACATATGAAATATCATCAGATGCCTTTCAATATCTTTATTGATAGTTTGTGAGGAAAGAAATACATATGTGTGCATTATGCATTAGCAAGCATATTTTGTACCTTAAACTTATTAGCCCTCGAATTAATGCAATCCCTAAAGTTTCTCAAGATCAATTTAAGTTACTCTGATTAATATTCCTAGTTATTTTAAGAGTGATATAAATGTTTTTAGATATAAAAGGTCATAAATATGCATAGCCCTTTTGCATATTATAATATTAGATAGATAACGGTCTAACAATCTCATAAAATGATACATAAGTTAATCTCTCTTTATTGTTTGCTATGATATACTGCCTTCCACAGGTATTTAAGAGTTGATGTTTGTCAGTATTAAAACTAGAGGTTCAAAGTCGGTTGGCCACCTGAATGACGAAATCTTCATTTTCATAGCTGAAAAAAGTACATTCAAAAGTCTCATAGACGAAAAATATGAGGGTATTTATTTCCATTTATAAGCTTTAAGATTCTTCCGTACTAAAGAGCATATCAACATTATTAGATTATTAAGGAAAACAGGGTTCCTTATTATATATTACTCCGCCGAAGGAAATTGTTTTCACGGTTCAGGTGGTTGGTTGGTCAGCAGATAACTCAAAAAGTACATAACGGATTCGGATGAAACTTTGGAGTTGTTGGAAATGCCAAAAGGAACAAGTGATAAATTTTGGCATCTCTGAGTGTAGAATTAAGATGCAAAATGAGCTAAATACTATAAATATTTCAAGTTAGCCCACTCTGCCAATAGATGTCGCTGTGCGTTAATCGGGTGCCGGGAGCGTCTTCCTTCGGAATTTCCGTCGAGGGAAACCCTCCCCCGTCCCTCTACGCCGCCCCAGTCGTGAAAAATTCGCCTCGGAAGGCTCATAAAATCCCGTGACGGCGGAGGTTTGCACTCTCTGAGTGTATATATGTCTCTAGTATTACATGTTATATGCATTCCATTAAAGAGTCTATATGATTACAAGCTAATTGGTAAAGTTTGAATCGATATAATGAACATAGTTATACAGTAATTGAGAACATGTATGTTCCTCTAATCTATAAATATAAAAAATATATGATGGATAGAACACAAAAATGATGACACTTTTATTCTAACAGAGTCTTCTAAAATATATCTGATTTTATGTTCGATAGATTAATTTAACAATATAATACTAATAATATAAATTGAAAATCATCAAATAATGTATTATATAATATATAATATATATAATATATATATATATATATATATCAATATATATATATTATATTATAGATATATATATAAAAATGATTTCTTGTAGAAATCATCTTGTGAAGCTGAACGAAATCTAATAACGTGAAGTATCTCCTTAACTGAACGAAAGTTATGTTGTAAACTTATGAGAAAAAAATCACCTTTCAATCTCTTTTAATTTCCTTAATGTCAATACTAAAATAATTATTTGCGTGCAAAAATTCAAAATAATATTATCACTTGTAAACATAAAAAATACTCAAGTAATTAACGATGTTAAATAAAGATTTTTGAGGCCTTTTCATATAAAATGACTCAACGTTAATTAATTGCGATTTAGAACTATATAGAAAATATCAACTAATTATGATCATTAATGTGGAATTGCACTTTTAAGCAAGGCTAAGAGAAATTACGCAACTATTATAATATAATGCCTTGTCATACAATGGGAAATCCAAAAAGTCATCTTTATCTTATTCGTAAGCATTTTGATGTAATCAAAGATCACAAATCTTTTCTTTGAGTAATGAAGGAAAAAAATTGATGCATTAACAACATTAGGATCCAGAGAATATATCAACGCTCGTATACAGTGCAGTGGGTCCCTGGTAAGACTCATTAATTGTAGATGTTCTTTCTCGAGTCCCAGTCTTCCAAACGGGAAGAAAAAGAGTCATGTAACATTCTCGAAATATCTGTGAAATTACATGAAGAAAAAATGGATCCTGTACTGAAATCACTAGCAGAAGGAAGCCGCTTCCTCTGTTGCTGAGTATCAAAATGTCATTGAAGTATAGAAATATCGTGAACGTTTAGGCAATTTGACAAAAGGTTTGTCGTTCTTAAATATCGATCTTATCGGATAACTTATCTGTTGATGAAGGTTGTGGTTTTTCTTCGTTATCGTTCTAAATGAAAGAAAGTACTAAAAAATATTACTCTTACAACGCACCGGAATTGAAAACACTTTTCTTCATTTTGCCAAATATGAAAGACGACATTGCTCGAATGATATCATCATGTGAAGAATGCTTAAGACTTTTACCCTCACATCCAAATCCATGCAGTTGCATCGCGTCCGTTTTAACTGGCTCTGTGGATTTGGGAAAACATAAGGAAGCTGATTAATTCATTTTAGTTAATCGTTACTCAAGATGGCCCTTAGTTACACCCTTACATCGCCTAGATACTAAAGCTGTTATATCTGCTTTGGAGAATTGGTTTATGGATTATGTAAGCCACTTAACTGACATCAGATGGTGGGCCTCAATTCTGTGTAGAATATAAGAAGTGATGTGCAAGAAATAAAATTTGTCATGTTTTTTCCTCCAAAGTCCTTCCATATAGGACTTCCAAGGACAAAGTATTCGTCACAACTCTGTACTTCAACCATGATAGGTAGATGTTCAGATCATATGAACGTAGGCCTTTGATTATTTCACAAACTGGAGATTTCACTTTTAATCTTCCTTCCTTCTCTCTATCTGTGTCAGGAAACACTTGTTCGACTTTTTATGTAGTATAACTCTCTGAATAAAACTATTACCAGACATTGTTAGGAAGTTATAAAACAATTACTCGATCCGACATCCCTCGTACGAAAACAACTTTGCTTATAATGCCTTGCCTTTCTAGAGTCTCGTTTACTGTAAAGTGATTATATTGACCAAAATATCCCCCACGCACTCAAGCTTTTCTTTATAGTGTGTGAACTAAAAATCCAAGTCTTGTATCTTCTAAAACTGGTTCTTGCCACTCCATTTTCTCTAAAAGTTTATCAGCTATCTCTTTAAATATGGACTCATTTTCATTCCTGAATGGACTTATTTTTTGAGATAATTTCAGTATTGCATGACGTCCTTTGAATCTTTTTGGCTCAATTATTCCATTCCCACTTTCGAATAATATATTCCCCAATTATTCATTCCATATAGATCCCTTTTGTAAATTTTGTCGGAACCACTTAAAAGGACAACCTTCCAGGAACTACCAAAGTAAGCAGTCGAGGCCCACCCAATCTGTTAGGAGTCTGGATCCGCTTCCACGAAATATTTTTAGGTCGTCCATTTGGGGAAAAAGTCTCACACAATCCGTTGTCTTTTTACAAATATTTTATAAGTATGGGGTTAGTTTAAAATATGGGTCGTTTTTGGTAAAATAAGATTGTTCCAAACAAAAACCTCGACATATATCCCTCTTTAATAATTTTTTTGTATAGTTAGTTATAAATTTTGTTTACATTATTGTATAAGTTTGCTGTTTTCTAAAACATCTTTCCCTTGTAAAGTAATATATATGTATGTTCCTAAAACTTTTATTATATTTGTACCCTTAATCCGTTCAAATTAAATAAAACCTTAAAATTTGTCATTAAATGAGTTTTTGTGAAATTTATTTGTAGACCCAGCTCTATGGGAAACTGTTCGAAAAATTTCATAGTTTCTTTAAAAGATTCTTGGATATCTTTCTGACTCCCTTAATAGGTTATGGACATGACATCTGCAAAGGCTTGTACTTTAGTTTCGACTTCTCCTATTCTAATAATATAGTAATAAGGATCTGTTCGCTCGTAAAAAGTTGACAGCTCTTAAATATCTGCATTTACTCAATATGTGGCATCCGATTTTAGGATCATTTTTGATTATCCGACAATACCTTTTAATTTAGTTCTTCTTCAAATGATCGTCCATTGATAGTCAAATATATGTAAAAAACTAAATAATCGTCGTTTATAATACTTGGAAAGTGCTTTAAATAGAAATTTATATTTTTTATTGATATGCAACGATATATAGAAACTCAAATGATTGTATTTGCTTAAAGTGTAACGCATATATTTTCATATTATTTATGTATTTGTTTTCATATAATAAGAGGCAAAAAAGTTCTTATTCAGTTCCATATCAAGCCATGATAAATATGTGATACTCTTTTTCACTGAAACTATTTTTATAGCTCAGTTCCCTGATTATATCCTCCTCTTAAGTCAAGCAGTCCTAGAGTATAATTTTAGAATTGAGTCGTAAAATCATATTGTTAATAAATTGAGCCTGAATGTTTTTTCTTTTTCTTTTTTTCCTCTCAGGTTATATAGTTAAGGAAACTGTGTATAAAACGTGTGTCTATATACATATATATTATGCGTTACTGCCTCTATATATAGCTATATACACAGAGACGCATACTAACCATTTCCACGGACATATTTGACTTTGAATCCATTAAAACAATTCGTAGTGTAGTCAAGCGACTATAATCTTATTCTGCTCTCTTTTTCAAAAAATATAAGTCTAGAAATGTATGTATATGACTAACTCTATATTCTCATATTTAACTCTTTCATTGGAAAAATTACTTTATGACCTGCTCTATCGCTACTCCCTTAACTTCATATTATATAATCTATGTATGGAGATCCATTTATAGCAAAATATAACCGTCAGGATAACTAAAGGGGATATTTTAATGTGATGGTTTTCAAAAAGAAGAAAATGTAGTTTTTTTTAAAATTGTATTTATTTTTCAAACACGCAATTCGTCTCAGAATGCTAATCCTAAGTTCTTTACCTATAACAATAAACTTTAATAATATGCTTCTTCTTGAGTATGAAGATTAGGAGCATGTATTTAGGCCAGGAGTTTATATATTTCTATTTGGATTAATACAGGAGTCTATATTCGCCTCATCTTAAGAACAGTCAACAATTTGTCAGCATGAATGATTATAAATAATGGCATGTTTAGTTAAACTACGCTGTTGAGCATAACATGATCCACTAAAATATGGTTATTACATCTTTTTTTTTTGTATTTCATTTCTTATAAGAGTTGAAGTACATGCGTAAATTAATTACATAAATAGACATTTTACTCTAAAATTGCTCTCCACATAAGAATACTAAAATATGAATTCAAAACTTTAATGAAGCTTTCATAAGAGGTAATTTTGATCCTCAGGTTGGGTTCTATCATGCCGGGTCTGATAATTTGAATACGGGGAGGTCGTACACATTCTTGCCGGCGAGACATCAGCGAGTCCATTGAGATAGTTCTTGAGAGAGACATCTCCATAACACGGTTAAGGGGATGGGGGTGTTTGATGGACGTCTTAAAGATGCCCTTTTGAGAGAACCAGTCTGCTGGTAGGAGATGATGTCGTTGATATTCATTATCTAGACTTTTCAACAAAAAAAACTTTTGTGCATCACACATTTAAATATTAGTATATAAATAATCTTTAAAAAAAATATCCATTAAAAAATCTGAGTTTTTGTTAGTTAGTTAGATATTTATTGCCGATTACAATCGTACATACAAACAATAGACACTAAGGTAGTGAACACAACGGCCCGCGGGGGAACCGCCCAACAGCAATATGAATTCCTTACTTAAATACTGTAATTTATTTACAATAATATTTTTCATTAAACTTTAGGTATCATCTAAAATATAAAAAAATAAAATTCCACAAAACATTAAAATATGAATAAAACAATGCCATAAATAAACTTGTCGAATCAATGTAAGTCTAATAAAACTTTAACATCCTCTTAAAAAAATTAATATGGCTGTAAGACTTTGTTGGGAAATACTTAATTCTTTTGATGCAAAAGTCCAACAGTCGTTAAAAGGAGAAGGAATTTTTAAAGAAAGTGCTCATAGTCTGGCAGCAGCTGCTAAAATGATTACATCATTCCATTGGTCATTGACGCTAGGAGGGTTTCGCAAGGAAATATTGTCTCCAGGGTTAATGTCACGTCGGAGTCCATAATAATCAATATCTATTTCAGCGATAACAAACATGCAAAGGTTAGTCAAAACAATGTATAGTCACAGTCCGATACAGCCACATTCCAGTATGGTAACACTTCTGTGTAGTCACAATACTGTAGCCACAGTCCTGTGGTCACAATCCTCTGCAGTCACTGTCCTGTGGCCACCGTGAATAAGAACTAGATTAAAACATCAATTCTCTCTTTTGCTTAATTTAACCTTTTCTAGTTAGATATTTATCTTTGAAGGTAGAAAATAAGTTATGTAAGTATCTGAATTGGAAGACAAAGTATGAAAATATTCTACATAATTTACTTACATTCTTAAATGTATCTTAGAACCGGTGTTATGGGCTTTCTCTTTATAGAACTTTTTAATCTACCGATTGGACACAAACGTTTTATCCATCACAGATACCGAAAGTAGATTTTTTTACCGAATCCACGCTCTGCTTATTTCATAATGTCATTATTCCTTTTTTTATTGAAAACTCTTTGTGGCTTCCTTATTAAAAATGCACTGTCTTTCACACTTTTAGAGAGTACCGAACCACATAAATTAGGTGAATAGAAAGGCTGGGGTTAAAAAAAAGAGGAGGAAAGGAAGATAATAAATGAACAATGTGTTGTTGTTGAATTCTTTGTTTTCAAGCCCAATGCTCAAACTGAAATATTATAAAAATATGCTAATAATGTAAAGAGAAAAAAATCCCATTTTCTGTCAGCGTAATGAGATATGTGTGTGTGTCTTGAAAGATGTAAATTGTATACATGTTATATAAATAGAATACTGGACAGTTTGAAGGAGGATTTTCTGGGTTAATACAAATGTCATCAACTGAGATGGGGCTATACAATTTTTATATCGTGTAAAATATATTTACGTTGAGTTTTTTGTATTCAACACAACGAAACAAATTATATAATAGCTCTTTTCATTCTCATATTTCTTCTTTTTAAAAACCATTTTATACACATTACAACTCTTGCAAGGGAGTGTGATAGCTCAGCGCTTTAAGGCGTGTTTAAACACTCAATATTGGAGGTGCAGGTTTGAATCCCGCGAGGGGAAGGTCAATTAGGTTTGATAGATTAATTTTAATCCTGTAATAATTATTTATATCCAGTCGGAGCAATTCTATCCGACCAATTTTTCAAAAATAAATACTTTTTTATAAAATGAACAACATTTTATGATTTCTGGCTAATAATTACTTTTGAACAATTAATCTACAAATGCACTATATAATATCTTGTATAAGGACAACTTAAATGGGTTTCAATTATAAAATAAAAAGCATGTATATTTTTTGTATTAAAAGTATGAAATAGATATTTTAATATTTATCACTAGCTTTATTACTGCATTGTTATAAACATACTCATGCAAATACCTACATAAATTAAGACCTAATAGATTAATTTTTATAAAATCAAATCAAATAAACAAATTCAATATTAAAATAAAAAAGTTAATAAAAATAAGTGAATCATCAAAAATTATAAGCATTTTGATGATATAGAAATTTAAAAATTTAAATTTAAGACTTGGAACTTATAATTTCTTAAATGATATTATTAAATCCAATAAAATAACCAAATCAGTATTAAAATAAAAATGTGT
Source organism: Caligus rogercresseyi (assembly GCA_013387185.1). NCBI lineage: Eukaryota > Metazoa > Arthropoda > Copepoda > Siphonostomatoida > Caligidae > Caligus > Caligus rogercresseyi. Next base: position 18,794,950 of record CP045901.1, read on the forward strand.
TTTATAAATAAATAAGTGTAATCATCAAAAAATTATAAACCATTTTGATGAATATAGAAATTAAAAAACAATGTAAGCCCCTTAGAATATTTAGAAATAAGGGTTAAAAATGAGTTCTTTAAAAAAATAAAGCATCTTGAAATATATATAGTCTGAGTCCTCCGAAAGATAAATCGATAACAATTAGATCTATTATTTGTTAACAAATGCTGTTAATATTTTTTAATATTTCCATGATTGAGAACGATTTTAGAGACACGAATTTAAATATTATTGATTGGTGTTTATATAATAATATATAATAATCAGAATAATTAATCATTATAATAATAATAAAATTGTAATTATAATGAATAAACCGAATTTATTTTTTTAGGATTAATTATATCTTGATTATCCTTTTAAGTATTTTATTCGTTTTACACTACTTTTCAGTTGGAACATTTTTCCAGTTTCGTTTACTTTCCATTTTGACCCCTTTGTTTCCAACCTTTCCCCCCTTGACCATATTTTTTTATACCCAAAATTATCTTTTAAATAAAATGTTTTTAAAAATTGGCGAGTACATTAAATTGAAACTTTTAAAAACACTTACGAAGATTACAAAATAATATGTAGGGACGCTGAAAAGCCATTAAATATTATTGATTTCATTTAAATTTTAGTAAATGATCCACAAGAGCTGGAGTATAAATAAATATAGGAGATGCCCGTTTCTCAAATATAAAAAGGGCATATTATAGACACTCCTATGGAATTGAGGTAACTATAGATAGAAAGTATGGAACTCCATTGAGAGATATTTTTTTTTGCCGGAAGGCATTCCTATATTTCATGGAAATATACAGTAATAGACATAGAGAAAATCATAAACAAATCAAGCAAAAACATAAAAAAACTTAATTGATTTAAGCAGTTAAAAATTAGAGAAGTGAGAAAATGGTCAAAAATTTATTTAATAAAATCTGTAAATATTGTGTTGTAATAATTAAAATAGAGTTCGGGATATCTTTTTCCTTCCTATATATGTAATACTGTAGTTTTGTAATAACTGCATGCAGCAGCATTTTATTTTTGACGTGAAAGTAAAAAAAGTCCTCTCTCTCTAGCAAGCTCCAAAAATTCCTTTCAAGGTCTAATTTAAGCATGGAGTAGATGGGACGCAGCTCCTTACATTCGTATACGAGATGAGTAGTTGTTTCCACTTCCACTTTGCAGAACCAACACATTTGTCTTTGCTTAGAAATGAGGACACCTCCAGAGTCCCGGTGACGACACGATATATGAACCACTTTTCTTGAGGGGTGATGAGGTGATTTTGATAACTTTTTACTGCTTGTTTCTCTAATGTCTTCAAGTTTCTTCTTTTAAAACAGCCATTATTAGAGTAAGTGATGAGGTGTTCCACATGTTTCTTAATTCACGGAGTCTAATTAAAGACAGGTTTTCTCTGAAAGAGCGCGATGAATTAAAGTTAAAATGGTAGTTGCACTTTTCCTTCTGTGTTGCAGTAATTTCTTATATGCCATCGATGCGAGTAGATGTTTCGGAGTTTTAGAAGGTCAATAATATAAAAACAAGAGTTTATCCGTTGTAGCGAAGGATGGAACCCAATGGATGATCCCTTAAGAGGCGTAAAATTTCCAAATCCCATCTCGATCATATAAAAAGTATTTGAAACGTTTTTCATTAAAAGATCCCAGAACTTTAACTTAGATAGTTTGGCTACGGTGCATTGCACCCCATAGTTCGAGTATTGTGCACTAAAAACTTCTTCAGAAACTGTTGAATTCCAGTAGTCTACTCTTTTAAAACATTTTAGAACCCACTCAGCTAAAAGGGATTTCCAGAAACTTTTAAAACATAGGGCACCTAGACCTCCAAGGTTTTGGGAGTAGTGAATCTTTTGATTGATACGTTCTTTTGGATTAAGGTCCAAGCAATTCATCAAAACGTCATCCAATGATGCTGTTATTTTGTCATCGAATTCACATATTCTTAAAAGGTGAGTCACTTTTGGTATCAAATGTGAGTTCCACAGCTGAATTCTTTCCCACCTGTGGAAACCAAGCCTCTTGATATGACAAATACATTTCTTTATTCGAATTATTATTCTTTCTTGTTTAAACCCATTGCACCTTCTCCAATTGTGACTCCAAGGATTTTGATATTATTTTTTATGTTAAAATCTTTAAATGACTTTAGTAACTATTGGTTGATAAGAGTTCCGATTTATTTACTAGATTTTTAGGCCAGAGATGCTTTCGAACTATTCCATAATTTTTTCGAATTCAAGCAGTGATGCAATCGTGAGAATTCGTCCTCCGACAATAACGGCCGAGGTGTCGTTGGCATAAGCATATAGAGATTGACCTTTGTTTTTTAATAGCTTATTCTCACTTGCCGCACGAAATAATGGATCAGTGGAAATGATGATAAGAATAGATGCTACCGTGTCACCTTGCTTGCAACCCCGCTCAACATTAAAAAAGTTTTTTGAGCCATAGAATGTTCTTGAGCCAACCTGAAGTCTAGCAACAGCTCGTACCATGAAGTGTCCAAATCCCTTATTTTAATGGTCTTTATGATGTGAAGGTGGGACATTGAGTCAAACGCTTTTTCGAAGTCAATGGTCATTATGTACAATTTGAAATATTCTCAAAGGCTGTTTGTAAATTGGCTGTGATGTCTTCCATCCTGTGGCCTGCAAGAAACCCTCTTTGCGAGGAGTGGATAATATCATGTATGGTCTTCTTAAGCCTTTCAGCTATTACATGCGAAAATATTTTGTATAGTGTGTTTTGAAGAGTGATTGGCCTTAAGTTTTTCACACAGTTTGAATATTTTCCTTTGTTGGGAATGGTTACCAGAAGACCATCACTAATATACTGAGGAAAGCATCCCACCATTAGGATCCATTCAAAAGGTCTCTAAGAATTGAGGCAACTTCTTCACGTTGGAAAAGTCTGTTCCCATCATTAAAAGGTATACACTGGGCTGCTTGAGATATGAGCCCTCCATTCAACCTCTGGGGTTTGTGAGATGTCTGTTAAGACCTTTGAGTAAATCTTTGGGATTATATTCTGTAATAAAGACAATCCTCCTCCTAGATACCGTTTGGGACGCTTTAAAGCTAGGAGATACGTTCTGTGGAATATTATGCTTAGCCACTTGTCTTCTTCTATGACAGCCTTTTCAGCAATCCAGGGAACTGCGGTAGAACTGTAGAGGACTGCAGGGATAACAAGGAAATTGTATAAATCGATTCTTCTTTGAATATTGAATTTTCTCCAAAGAGAAATTGTCTAATCACACGGTTTTGTAACGAAGTCCAATTGAGAATTGTAGGACCATTTCGACTCCATGTTATACCTAATATTTCAACGGTATCTTTTACAAATAGGTCAACTACCCTTTGACCATTGAATGGCATCCAATTCCCCAGTGGAATGATAACAGATTTTTTATTATTTATGCAGAGACCGGATTTTTTGCTAAATTTTTGAAGATATTTGATCACAATGTCAATGCGTTTTAAAAGTTGTGATTCTGACTTCGCTTCCAAGAAAGGGTAATGTCATCTGCATACATGTCAATAATATGTCTATCGGAGCCAAAATCAATGCCAAAACCTTTATATTTTTTACTATACCCTCACTAAGATCTTTTAGGCCTGCCACAAAAGGAGAGGAGCAGTAGGGCACCCTTGGCGACAGCTCCTGTTTAACGTAATGGGATCACTGTTAATATTCCCCATAGCTATCGTTGACGTTGGATTGAATAAAAGAGCTCCAGGGATTGATTGAAGAACTTTTTTGGTAAAATTCTTTTATTGTCTTTAATATATGGCCATGCATTATGGTGTCAAACGCCTTTGAAAAATCAATTGCTACTATCGCACCATAAGTCCCTTTGCATTGACCATTTCAATCGCACATTGGACATTTCTAGAGATATCTGAAATTTTTATTTTCTTTAAGAAGCCTTTTTGATGAAGTCCAAGCCTTTTATTCAACAAAGGCTCTATTTCTCTAGCAATAATGCCAGAAAGAATACGGTAGCTCTCATTTAGGACAGTTATGGGCCTCCAATTGTTGGGGTCGGAAGGAACACCTTTCTTTGGTATTAACACTATTCGACCCTTTGTCATAGCTTTTGGGAGAGTTCCATAAACTTCCATTCCCTGTCCTAGTTTGAGCAAGTACGGTGTCACTTCTTGAATACAGAGTGTAAAGACGCTGCCTTCTATTCCGTCAGGCCCTGAAGCTTTGTTAGTATTATGAAACTTTTTAATATGAGTGGAAATGAGATCCTCCGTAAAATTGACGCTCCTCTCTTCTTGGAACGCAGAAAAATGATCTATCGACCGCTAATAAACTTTGAAACCGTCTATGGAAGCAAGCCAAAATAGCCTTCGGATCACGTAGCTCTTGTCCATTTTCCACAATTCGACAAATGACAGAAGTGGGGCGTTGTTCTTTAATAATATTAGCCTTTATACGTTTTATTTACTAATATTTCCGAATCAACTTTTTCTTTCATTTCTGCCTCTCTGATATCCGCAAACCGAAGAAGAAATTCGTGGTATCCGTGGAGATGGTGCGAGCAAAGAGGGATCCTTGGTTAAGAACTTTTTCAAGATTCTTTTGATTATATTATTTTGATTCTTATTATATTATTGACGGGTTCTTTGCCTCGTTTACCACAGTTTCTAATAGCTTTTATTATTTCTTCTTCCGAGAAATACTCTTCGGTATCCTTTACGGATTGAGGTACTTCTTCGAGGATTTGACTTGAATGTGATCAGCGAAGTCAGCATTATTTTCGCTACACTTGATGCACTTTTGAAAGAAAATGATCACAAATCATAGTCCATGCCTCCATTTGAAATTACCATGAGGTAAATTGTGGATCTCAAATGCCTGTATATTTTATAGATAGGTCGAACAGTTGGTTTTGGTTGGTAATTTGGAGGTCTGTGTATTCAAGAGGGATGCGGAAATATTAAGTGGAGCAAAATGGTATTTCAAGAGGAGTTGGAAGGGATTCTACAAGCAGTACGAGCTTTGAATGTGATGGGAAAAACTACGACTCCCCAGTGACTTCCCATGTTGAGAGTATGGCTTTGAATCTTTGACAAAGAAAATAAATTTATATACAAAATGGCAAAATGCCATATTAAAATAAATGAGCAGGTCGCAGAGGACCATATATATTAAATGGATTAAAGGTTATGACGACAACACTGGCAACGAAATTGTGGATGTCTTAGCTAAGATAGGATGCATTATGATATCTCCATCTAGCGTCGAAGAGATAAGATAAATTGAGAACAAAACTCGATCGTTATGGCTGAAAGAATGGTACAGTTGCCGCCAAACAAAATACTTCTTGCCTGATCATAAACACAGATGGAAGTTACTTACTCACACGAGAAAAAGCGATTAGGAATGTTGTGAGTTTTGTGTCTGAGCATGTTCCTATGAAAAAAATGTCATAAGGAAATGAGATTGGCGGATGAGGATTATTGTAGGCTTTGTGAAGAGGAAGTAGAGTCTCCCATTCACTTTGTAACGAGCGGTGATACCTAACCTTTAAGATATATGCCTAACGGGTTGATGCATTAAATTGTAGTTTCCGTTATCCTATCCTACATATACTCATAGGGCATCGTTTCCCAAACTATGGTACACGTACCCCTAGGGGTACGCATCGTGATTGTAGGGTACGCGGGATGATTTTGAAGAAAAAATCAAATGGCAAAGTATAGTGTCAACTTAATACAAGAAAAAAAAACAAGGGATGGAGATGAAATTCTCCGAGGGGTACGTGATGTCACAAAGTTTGGGAAGAACTGGCCTAAAACTAGAGAAAAAATAAAAAAAGACTGGGATATTTCCAATGTTTTAAAAATACTTAACCAGCTCCTTAGCCTAACAAAACTACATCAACAGATTCAGAATAATAAGTTATTCTACAAATAAGCTTAATCTTTGATAGCTTAATTTTTATAAAATTCAAACGGAAATTCCCAACGAAATTTATACCCTTATCAAGGTATAAATATCCTTATCTATGAATACCCAAATTCTAAAGAAGTTCCCCGTAGTGAATAGACATTTCTTTTGATTAATTTTCTTTTTTTACATCTTTTTTAAAGACTTTATTTATTAAAAGTTGTTAGATATTCAAAAAAGTATATAAAGAAGCATTACACCTTTAAAACTTTTTCTTCGACAATTTTCTATGTGCTAATTTATTCAAGCTGGCTCATATTCATATCTTTTAAAGATTTTATTTGCAATAGTAATGATATATATTTTACCAATTTATTTGCTACTTATTGAATAAAAAGAGGATCCTTAGAAGTGTATATGCCTTCCTCTGGGCATTTTCCTCATTATGTATGATAATTGAATCAAGTTTGCATAATAGAAGCAGGTCTCATATATATACAGGAAGCACATCATCAGTATTTCCTTTCAGCTCAAGATTAGGCTAATATTCCAATCTAGTAGGAAGATCTATACTTTTCAAAACCAAATTAAAACCATACTTTTTTCGATTCACATTCATTTTATTCATATATTCATTTTTTTCTATGAGGCCTGGCGCTCATACTCTGTATCTCATTATATCTTAAAATATCTAGAATACTATTTGTATATTTAATCGAGGAACAACTATTATCATAAATTTTAGTTCTTTAAAATTTATAAATAATAACCCCCAAGCCTGGTCTTGTTTCCTTTTTTCTGAAACGGATCAACTAAATAGCTGAGGTACCGGGAAGCCACTTCCTCGCTCTCCTTGAGTGAATCCGGAGCAAATCCAGAAGATCAGGTCTGTCATTGTTCTAAAGAAGTGAAGGAGACATCCTTCCACTTCTTTTACTTTTGTCAGAAAATCCTCCCTGTTATCCGTGCCGTAGAAGAAGAAATAGTTAAAACTTATGGAACAACATTGGAACCGTCTGATTGGCTAATTTCTACCTCACCTTGATATGGGAAGGCTTCCATATAGAGCATATAATCTCCTCGATGGAAGGGCTCCTCTATGCATGCAAGGTCAATGGAAGAGCATTCCAGCAGGGATACGAAGATACGTGGTCCAAAGCATGAGACTCTTAGATCTGCAACAACGTTGTCAACAAACAAGACGGTTTTCTTTAATTTTTTATATACAAAAGACGACATCACATTGATAATTATTTTTAAGAGTTGATATGGCTTTGCAGGCTTTTGATTTTATTATTGTTATTTTTTATGAACTTGCCTGTTTTTCTATCCATCTTTTACGATCCATCCTCATTTTATTATACCTTTCTTTTAAAACATATCAAAAGGCATTGTAATTAGATGTATTTGAAAAAATGTATTGGAATATATTTAAAAAAAAAGTAAATTGCATCAATTCAAAAATAAATCAGAACTATATTGTCAAAATTATACCAAAATATATTCTCGGAGAAAAAAGAGTTGTATTCAAGAGCTAGACAAGCAATTGTCAACGATCAAATAACCAATAAAGTATCTTCTGCAAAAAGGAAACAACTGATCTTATCCTTAAGGGTTGCTCGAAACTAATGGAAAGATTTATATCCCTACGTAATATATGGCTCAATAGCTTCGGAGCTGTTACTGACAAAGAGGAATTTATAATCTAGTTCCGTGGAAAAGACAAACTCAATGCTAAAGTCATTTTAACAAAAGCATAACATGGGAAATACGCAAAAAGAGTGCAAAGGACATGAAGTCAAATACACTCTTAAATATGAACGTTTAAAGAAAGAATTGATTGAAGATGTTAGCCTTATTAAATTTTATTAGAGTCCATAGAAGTTGAAACTTTTGAATAATACAATCCTTTAAGGACACTCTTCGTCTCCCGATATCTCCTTCGAGTTGCCTTGTCTTCCTCCGTGTTAGTGAACATTGTAAATGATGTTTCTTCTTGGATGTTTCCAAGCCAAAAGGTCGGGAACTCTCAACCTCCCATTCTTGGAGAGATGCAAATTTAGAAAATATGTGGGCGCTCACCTGTCCCGAATGTTACTGTAATTTGATGGAGCTTGAAGTTAAAAATCTACATGGAAATCGTAATACCAAATTTGTTTGGTGAAACCCCTTCATTTTTTCCCATTCGGTTCGTCACTCTTGCATTTTCCTCTCAGAGCAAATTCAATACCTTGTATATGACGTGTCTTCCAAGGCACCACGTCCTTTGCTAACACGTCAGCATATCCAAAGGGCTATTCCCACCGAGCCATATGAGGTCAGTGATCATTCCTCAATAGCGCATATGTAAAAAAGAATGGCTTCAAAACGACCATACAGGGGTTTAGCGATAAATCTGGAATCGGAAAAAACTGGAATATTTTATAATATTTTATTTCTGTTGGAAGGTGTATCTCCTGCCCTTGCCCACCTGTTCATTTAGGGCACCACCAAGTCCCTCAGCACCTCCAGATAGACTCTTGGTTGATCCTGAGGCCCACGGAGAAGAAGTGGGGGCCATCACGTCGCCGTCGGAGGAGATCACGCCAGGACCATGACTGAGATCGGGTTCTTAGAATTGAAAACCATGGGCACGTCCTCAGGATCCTGGCAAATCCACCTGGTGTTCTGCCTGTTGTGTGTGCGGTCCAGGGTTGAATAGCTTCTCATCTGTGAAGAATATCAGGGAAGGGCTGGAAGAAGACTTGAAGAAGTTGAGCATTTCCTTGCCCTGGCGTCCTTCTGTTTCTCAGTAAGGAGATGTCTCACCCTGAGGGTGAAGCTCTTTACCCCAGGTCCTCCTGACGGCCTGGAGATGGTGTAAATGCTCACGTCCCTGGCAGCGGCCAACTTCGTCATGGGGGTGGCTGGGTTATTCTTGATGGACGTGTTCAACCCAGCAGGAACCTGGGAGACCTGATCCTCTCACTCCTAGGGTGGTGGACCTCCCTGCTGTACTTCCTGGTGGCCTAGAAACTCTTTATGATGTCATAGCCGGTGGACTTGGGGGTAGCGGAGGAGCTTGATGATGTCCTAGGCACCGTGGTCCGCTTGGAAGAGCTCGAGGACAGCATTCGTCTCCTTGTTCCATGATGAGGATTGTTTTTCTAAATATTTTTCTTAGAATTCGGAAGAAAAGAGTCTAGCCTCTCCCAATCTAGTTCAAATTAATTAAATTAGGCAACCAGAAAGAGGGTGAAAAAAGGCCCTTAAAAGTGATTCCGGATTTATCGCTAAACCCCTTTATATCTAGATAAAACCCATATATGTTATGGCAGGAATGGATTTAGTCATCAAGAAAGGAATATAATGAAAGGTTTATGTGATTTAATATCGTTGATTATTGTCAAATCACTTAATCCAACTTAAATATACTGCTTACATAGACATTTTAATCTCTCTGCGTTGATGTATTAAATTATTAAAGCAATAAATGGGTTGTGTATGCAATTATTGATGTCAACTGCATTCATGTCATTCTTTTGTCATTCCTGTCATATGTATTGGTTTCTTAAACAGACGGTTTAATGCATAATATTATTATTTTATATGACTTGTACTGAAAAACCGTTTGTTATGCTTTTCATTATTTATTATTTTATATATTTGACTTCACAATGAAAAAAATTGATAACAGTTGTAGCATGAAGGAGGAGGTGGAATGACAACTCTTGTAGGTGTTCAGTGAGAGAATGTCAAGGACTACTTTAATCAGGACAGGACACTGCGCTCACATGGGTCCTATTACCGTTTCTGGAATATATCTTATAGTGTTATATTAAAAAACAGTATAAAGATATATTCCAAAAACGGTAAATAGGACCATGTGAACGCAGTGTCCGGTCCTGATTAAAGTAGTCCTTGAGTGTGTTTATTAACTCTTGCCTGCTGCTTATATAGCTGCAGACAAGAGTACTTAAGTTAAGAACCTGCTGAGGTAAGTGGTAGGTTGACCTGCTGTTAGAAAGCAGGTCAATCCGCTACAAAGTATAATATACTCCTATGGGCTAGAAGGATTATATCGGTTACCTCCCTTGATTCAACGAGTGATACTCAATCTTGACAATATGACCCACTTAATCCAAATCTGACATCAGTTTTGGCCTTAGGTGTCCAGATTTTTTTAAATACACTTTTTTAAATCACAATTTCCTTGAGTGTGGCAACTAAATACTTACTTTTCTCATAAGTTTATATTAAATGGCAAAAAAAGTACTTGAAGGAATTTGAAAATATGAATTTAAAACTTTAAATTCAACTCTAATTTTGTTTTCTTAATCCTATATAGTGCTTTAAGCAATTTTTAAATAAAAAGGGATAGGTTTAGGGAGCTAACACGTATGTTGCGATATTTTATTGAGAGAATGGTAAAGTAAAAATTTTTTTGAAAAAACAGGGGTCCACGCTAAGATTACTCACCTATTCATCAACAGCTTTCGAAATCAATAACGAGAACAGGGCATGTGTGTTTAAGCAAGGAATACTAGAAGCTGGAAGGAGGACGTCATAAACGAGCACTCCCTTTATGCGCACGTAAGGCCAATATTAATTCAGTTGTAATATTATTTTAAAAAAATGTTTTTGGTAGTGTTATTTTAAGTTCTTTATATTCTGTGTTTCAAAGTGGTATACAGTTCTCTGCTCCTGTTGTAAACAGGGATATAATAATATGCCAAAGAGGGACTACTCTTTCTCGAACGATCTCTTTGGGAAGTTCAAGAGTCACTTTGATATCCACAGCTTTCGCTCAATCATCTGTTAGCCATTAATGCGGCCCTCTTGAACAATGTCACCTCTGTCCTTATGCCCACGGAGGCGGAAAGAGTCTCTGCTATCAGTTACCCGCCGCGGTCCAGGGCGGAGTCACTGTAGTTATCCCTCCTGCATCTCTCATATATGATAAATTCACAAAACTCGACGGTCTGGGAATCCCAAGCAGATCATATCATCGGGGACAAACTATGGCCGGCAGCGGAAAAATATACGAAAAGTTCTGTCTCCTCACGCCCCAAATCACACTCCTCTACGTGACTCCGAGAAGGTATCTGCCTCTCAGAAGCTCAATAGAGTCTTTCGAAGCCTTTATTGGCGGGATCCCCTCAAGCGATTCGTAATTGATGAGGCCAAATGAGTGTCTCAGTGGGGACACGACTTTCACCGGACTACTAGCTTCTCCATAAGCTCTAAAGTGATTTCTCCCAAGTCCCTTTTATTGCACTAACGGCCACCGCGACGCCCTGCGTCCGAACGCACATTCTACATCATCTAAAAATGAAGTCTCCAAAATGGTTTCTCTCCTCCTTCAACAGACAGAATTTGGCCTATGAGGTCCAACCAGAGAAGTCCATCCAAAACTGATATGCTGCCCTTCCTGTGGACTGCTACCGTGAAATTGCTATTAAGCTGCCTTGCTCCAAGGGTGAAATAATGGGCATTGTTCATATGAAGGAGCTTCGATACAAGAGCTACAAGGGGGAACTTATCCCAATTTGCCAGAGCTTTTTGGACCAACGGTTGAGTTAATTGGAGGATAAGGAATAAAAATGCTACATTTCTAAATAGCGAAGAAGACTGGGGATTTTCCATATTTTAGCTCGAGCATCGAGTCTATTGGTGGATAGATGTCCAAGTCAAAGGAAGAGTTTCTAACTATTTTTTTATTAAGAGTTTCTAACTATTCATCAAAAATAAAAGTACCATTTTTTAAATCTTAAAGCAATTTAAAATATGAATGATATATATATATATATATATATATATTATATAATAACTATTTTATTTTATGATATAGATATTTACTTTATCACAATATCAAGCCAAAAAATAAGCAAATAAGTATTAACTAAACATTATATACATATGTTGAGTGTATCATTGTCCAATTTTAATAGTATCGTAGCTATACGTAGCTTTATTCTGTTATTGACTTTATTTTTTGTAATGGAATGCATATTGCATCATCTGTTTTTAATTAAATGATGTTAAGTTAGTGATAAAACAGGATAGAGTTACGCTATGACGTTAAATTAATATCACCTATATGTCTGATTAATTATGCATATTTTAATAGGGGCGGAAGAGGCAAATACTATCGGGGTCGCTGTGGCGGAATGTTATATTTCCGTGGATGAAAAAAGTCTGGCTCAACCTCAAGCCGAACCGGAGTCGCCCTCAAACACAACGCCAGCCCCGCTGTAACCTCCTCAAGATCCTCCGATTTGAAACTCATGGCACCTCCAAAACTATTTTTTTTTGAGGCAGTGTAGTTTCAGAGAAACAAAGATCGTCAGATATGAAATTTAATTTGAGAAGAAAAATTTCTTAATTACAGTCTATTTCACAATGAAAACATACAATCTTGAATTACTTGTTTGTAACTGTTAAACTATGTATCGTTTGTAAATAATATTATATTTACTATTGGAAACTATTGTGGATAAATAAAAAGTATTAAAATATATATCATACTCAATATTCATTTTTGTTAAATATAATAGCTACTTGTTTGATCGTTGAATTATGAATTATTGAAGTGAAAATGACTCATTTAGCTACAAAATAAATGTAAACTTTTAATTTATTGCTATGTTAATAACGTATCATGGCCTTAACTTGGAAGCTACAATTTTCCCTTTCCTTTCCAGTTAGTTTCTAGTATTCCTTGGTTTTAAGCATATAAATTATCTTGTATTTATATACATATATTGATAAATAATTTTCACTCAATGTACATTCTTGATGACGGCCTCCAACCTGGACCGGAACTTCGCACAGCTGTTCTTGATGAAGCTCCGGTCGAGACTGGCTCAAGGGTCCTCAATGGCTGACTTCAAATGTTCCATTGAAGTGAAATTTATCCCTGAGAGAGAGTTCTTCAGCCGTCCAAAGACAGCATAGTCCAACACACACAGGTCAGGGCTATACGGCGGCCAAGAGTCTTTGTCAATTAATATTGGAGCATTGGTCTGGAGAAACTTATTTGTGTTTGCGGCTGTATGAGGCCATGCACGATCTTGTTGAAATACTCACCCTGTCTCATAGTTGGGATGCGCCCAGAGGAAGACAGTGTCCCTCAAGATCTCCATGTAAGTAGTGCTGTTCAGCCTCATTTTCTCTTCCTTCAAGATGAAGGGATACTTTTCCACTTCAGAGACTGCCAAGATCTGCCTATAATTAACCCATTGAAAAACTTTATTTTATCTGTTACTTATTTATTCTTGAAATATCATTTTTTACATTTATAACAAAAAATAACGCATTTCCTCTTTGATTAAGGAACAGTCAGAACACGTCCCAAACTTCCTTTGCATATTAAAGTCCGACTCGGGAGCGGCGGTTCAAGTGTTCAGAAGAAAGCCATCGCTATCCTGTGTCCTTGATCATTCGTCGGTTGATCATGGATTCCAGCCACTCTGAGTCCCGACGAAAGATCAGGGAGTTTATCTTAATAGGAAGTCCTCTCTTGTTTGGTCTCCATTTTGAATCTTGGCGTGAGCACAGGAGAAACGGATGGGATTTTCCTCGACATTCTGGTTACGTCCATCGTGGACTCCAAATCCGTGCTGGACAGTCCTCCTCATCAATTATCTCTCATGCCTCCTCCATGAGGACTGCCTTGATGTACAAGCCATACTTTTAGATGAATTAGTACGGGAGGTTTCACGGTCTTCATCCATCACTTTCGTCATCAAGTCGGCCCGAAAAATGCCAAGAAAATTAATATAGTTGGAAAAAAACTTGAGAGCCTGCAATGACGATGGAGGTATTGAACTGCTTACCATAAGAACAGGTTAGAGAGACGAAATATTTCCTCTTGTCCACGAGTCCACGGACACAGGAGGAGGGAACTCCGTATCAAGGTTCCTCCTCCAAAATAGAAATACTCAAGCTGTTTATTATAACGCAATAATACAAATAACAACAGCTTTCGGTTTCTTTGTTTTTAAAAATTATCAATAATAAAAAAGGAAGAGGTTTGTGACTAATTTGATACTATAATCAAAGAGATGCAAAAAAAGATATTTTGTAATCATAAGCATTCGTTTCTCTTTCTATGTCAGGTCGGTAAGAAAGTAATCCCTTGCCGAAATGTCTAATAATGATATTTCCGGAGCTGACACTACCGAATGTAAATCGGTATTTAGAACTGGAAGTGTTGTTACCTGGTGTGAAGAAGTTGAACTCTACAAAATAAATAAACGACTCCGGAGCTGAAAGCGCATTTAATATCGGACAACGTTTAACAAAAGACAATTAAGGAAATAATTTGTTTGCTTTTGCCTTCTATTTCCTTCCAAATCCGAGTGCATTTATGATTTATATAAAAATAACATGTATTAAATATCTCTAAATCATCTCTATAAAAAATATGTACTTAATTATCTTTTGTTATAAATTGTCCGATACTAAATGCATATGAAGAAGTTAAGGAGCAGATACATAAATAAATTTCTCTTTCTTTCTTAACTACCGCACCGATCGATATTCCGTAGATATATAATAAAATCTACCGAATACCGAATCCCAGCTCATTTATTCTTGGATACATAGTCATTCTGAGCTACTAAGCATAGTTTTTAGACCAGAGCACACCTTTAAAAATATACCATAATCAAGTAGAAGAAGCCATTATAAACCTCAACCCCAATTCGTATATACATCCTTAAAGTCGTTTAATCTGCTTATTTTTTTAATAAAGAGATATGAATGAATACATAAACAACAAAGAATCCATGTCAACATCATGTTATAAGTACTTGAATATTTTATAATAGAGTCACGTCAACCATTAATTTAATTTACTGCTAAGATGGGAGACTTTCTTACATGTTCTACATCTGTCGGTGTATTAGAAGAAAAAAACATGAGTCAAAGTTTTTAGAGTTCATGCAATGGAAGATAGTAGTATATAATTTATGAGCCTACTGTTCATTCCGCCCATCTGCTCCTAGATAGAAGAGGTTAAAATTTGCATGCACCTCCCCCCCCCCCCCCCAACTCTTTTTATCATTGTTAAAATAACATTGTGGTAGGATGTAGGAGCGTTCGCATATATTTTGTGATTACATATATCTTTTAAAAAGTATGTCGCCCAAAATAAGACATGGAAATGATTTTTCAAGGAAAATTAATGTTAACTTATAAATATTTTTTGCTCCTAAGGAAAGAACATTCATGATTTTAAGCCCTTCTCAAAGATTTAATTTAGGTTACATTTCTTTTTCATTATTTATTTTCAACTTTTTATAACCATTTTACGTATTTGAATGCAATTCAATTGAATTATATTAGCACAAAAACAAACTATATATCTGTAAGGCAAGTTTTTTTTTTTACATTATAATATGAATATAAATAGTTTTATAAGATACGTATCAATAACTATTATAGATAATCGTTAATATAAAAACATATTATTTATAATAATATTAATACTAAAGACACAAGTAAATATTACTGCTGTTCAAAATATAAGTCATGATTAGAGAATGCCAATAGTTATTTTATCGTAAAACAACCAATACAAACATTTTACAAGTGACTAAATGTAAAGAAAAATTTCGAAATAAAAGGATAGCATAAATAAAAAATAAATAAAAAATGTATATTATGTTACAAGGTTTGAATAGTAACAGAGAAAACTAAGAAACTAAATATATATATATATATATAACTATTGACATTCCCCAATCATGACTTTAATTTGAATAGCAGTAATTTTGACTTTGTATATATATATATATATATATATATATATATATATATATATATAGCCTGTATTGACCTATAAGAAATCGATTATGAAATAAATAAATAATAATTGTTTCTTAGAAAAAAAGAAGGGAGAGAGTATTTTGCCTCACTTCTCTCCTCCTTTTTTTCTTCCTATCCAGGTAACACTAACAGCGTTACCAAATGGTAATCGTATATTCTCATATCAAAAGATCAATTTTGGGGGAGTGTACGTATTTGCTTATATCTCTTAAAGTATAGCGATTTTAGAACACCAAACATATCAAATGAAAGCTTGGTTAACCAGCTTTAATATTTTGGTATACTAATTATGTCAATTTAATAAGTAGAGAGTTATATGCACATTAAAAAAGCCTATCTCGCGTACAAAATGACGCATATAATGGATTATGTATGCGTCAGAGACAAAGTAAAATTTGAGAGGATACCTTGACGCAAATCTAAGAAACAATTATTATTTTTTTTCATAATCGATTTCTTATAGGTCAATACAGGCTCTGAATCATATGATGTAAACTCAGATTGTACTGAATTCTGAATTGATAGAATGCAACCAAGGTCATTTTTGGATTTATCATCTAAAGTTTTACTAAACTTAAAAGTACTATTTTACTCTGAAGCGAACAAGTCATCTTCTACAGGCGAGTGAAGTTAATTGATACAAAAAAGCTATGAAATAAGCTAACAATACTCACTCCCTTTCTTGCTTTGTGTTTACTGAAAACTTTGTTTTATTAAAAACATCAAACATACGTCTGGTAGTAAATTAGATTTCCTTTAAATTATTATTATTGAAGTCTGTAACGTCCACCATTTGAAGAAATTTGCGGAAAACTATATTTTTACAAAAATTAAACTTTGACCTCGTTGCGCGACCTCATAATGTTGACCGATTTTGTTCAAACTTTGTATGTCGTCTTCTTTTATCACCAAGAAACAGAAAATCCACAATGTTGCTAACATTCGAACATTTGAAAAATAAGAACAACCCTAATATATATATATATATATATATATATATATATATATATCTATATATATATATATATATATATAAATATATATATCTATATATATATATATAATTATATATATATGTATGTATATATATATACAGGGTTAGCCAGATTTGTGAAACTTGGAAATGACGCAATAGCTCCCAAATACATAATTTAGAAAATATATTACTTTGAAGATTTTGTTGACAGAAAACTGCTTCAAAATATTTATTACAAAGTTATTCCACGTATTTACCATTTGCTCCAACCACAGCCCTAAGTCTCTTGACCACACCAGTGCATCTTTTATGCACAATCTCCTTGGGAATCATGTTCCAGGCAGCCTCAGCTGTGGCCATCAGCTGGTCCTTATTGACCCTTGGTTTAGCATTGGCCTTCCGCTACACCATCCCCTACATGGCAAGGTCAAGGTGGTTACAATCAGGAGATGAGAAAGGCCAAAGCTCCTTGCTCCAAAGTGGTAAAAATTGGCTGCACATTAGTCCTGCACAATCTTTGCAGTATTGGTCGGAGCTCCGTCTTGCTGGAGCAGACAGGGACTCCTCCAAACTCTATCTGGATCCACGGAATACTTTGGTCTTAAGAAAGTCCTAAAACATAATTTTGTTGATTTTAACACCGTCTGGAATCCGTAGCAAGGGTGATTTCTTGCCATTGGAGGCCACGGCCCCAGGACAATCACAAATGCCGGCTTCTGCATCTGGTAGACGTTTCTGGTATTCTCTAGTATCTTGGAAGCATCCCTGCACAATATACGATCATTTTGAACTTCTTTGTGGTCTCAAAAAGTTTCTCATCAGAGAAGATCACAACGACACTAGGGTTGTCTGCGTGCCATTTGAGAACCAACTTTGATCTAGCCTTCCTCTTGACCCTTGTGGCCTCGTTTAATAGATGTATCTTCCTATACATGAACGGCTTCATGCCCAAGTCAGCTTTGACCACCCTCCCGATGGTCATCCCAGATACGTTGTACTCCTGAGCCATCTTATTAATTGAGCGGGCGGGTTACGAAGAATCTTGCCGGCGACAGTTTTGGTCAGCCTTGGTGTACTCACTGATCGCTTCTTTCCTTGTTCAGGCTTCCTTGTGGTTTAGCCTGTCTCTTTGATAACTTTTTTGGAACGCCAGATGAAGGTTCAGCTTACCCCAAGCATGATCAAGATAGCCTTGTTGGATTGACCAGAGTCCGACAACTTGACGATGGTTGTTTGCTTGCTTTCAAGGTCCATTTCGTCGTTGTTTTTATACAAAAAGCTGTGAAAACTACACAGCAGATGTACAAATGTACGCGAAACATAATTTTATATGATAACAAAACCTCTCAAATTCATATTTAGAAAGCACTTACAATCCGATGTTTCACTAATTCTGCCTAACCCTGTATATATACAGGAACAAAGTGGGAAGAATTATCTACCGGGACAATTATCCCCTCGCTGGCCTTATACAGGCCCCAAAATGCCATTGGGAGGCTGTCAACGGCCGTTTATGTTTCTTGAGGCCAGTGGCCCACCGGGAATAGTCCCGGTACTCCCACTGGCCACTCCGCCCCTGTACATAAATATTCAAAATATTGAAAGAAGAAATGAGGATTATTTTTTAAGCAATTAATTTTCAATATCTATGAGATAAAAAAATAATAGGAGTAAAAATAGTTTGTATATATACAATTTAACAACAAATTACTTTTTATTCAATTACTTGATTGTTTAGTTCGAGTTATTGATCCATTTACCGTATATGGAATCTTCATATACTCTATACATTAACTAATTTTAGATCTGTCATGATTATGGTTAGAATTTTATGCATGTAACTATTATAATTAAACCCGAAAAATTCATACTAGATTTGGAGAGCACCATATAGAGGCTGGCCCTGGTTCATTATCTCAAAATGTAAATAAAATAAGAAAAATCCAACGGCATCCTTTCCAGGGGGTCATACTTTTTAAAGTCGTTGTTTTCAATTTCATGTAAGTCCTGATTTTTTCATGGTGAAGCTCATATTTTAAAGCACATCCTCATACTCATTGATTCTCCTATTTCAGTTTTTGGACGTCTTATACACCCATAGCCTCATCCATTTCCGATTATAAGCATTCCAGTTATTGAATTAGATCCTTTATATAAAATAAAATAATTTGTTCCAAAGATGATTTGGCAATGCTCCATGATGGGCAACTCATTTATGAAAAGACCCTGTAAAACTTGATGTGTTGCATAAACTTAAAGGAACTTAAATTGGTTGTATATTCAGCTAAAGTATTCATTTTTACCATAGATTTTAGAAGAAATATGGGACGTGAATGGTTCATAAATAATTTATGTTAGGAAATCAATATTTCAAAAGAATCTTCTTCGTTTTTATACTTTGAGTATTACATCGGTTGATCCAGCATCAAAAAATAATGTTATATAAAAATAAATACAAGACGTATGTATTGAATATATCATCAAATTATTTCTGAAAATATATAATACAAGACACATGGGGAAAATCACATGAGAAAATATTTAATCATACATTTGTATGGTTAAAATACCATCTTTTTATAAAACAAATATCCCTTGCAAAAGAATGTCATGATCGAGTGAACAAAAGGTGGGCATTTAGTATCAACCTGGATAGTATAATCTGTTGCCTGAATCCATTACTGAGCCAAAGGAACCCGCAAACAATCAATGTAATATATTATGTTAATATATTTTTTTATTTAACTAAACAAACGTCATATTCACTTTGAATGTTGTTTCATTTCTAGAGACACGAGTGATTTGAATAATACTTTGTAAGCAACTGTAAAATACGAAAAAAGCTACTTACTTTCCTGAGTATTCCTATTTGGGGTGACATTGCAAATGAAGACTTAGTGGTTTTGTTTTGCTAATTTAAGCAATTAATTTGCAAATAAATATTTTACTGTATAAGAAATAATTAGTTTTATAACCCTAGACATAAATACGAAATGAATATTGAAAAAGTAAGAAGTTTTTATATAATTGATATATACATAGATTATTTTGTCTGTCAGACAAATATCATCTTCACTCAAATATAACTACAAAAGTATAAGTGATGGTCGATCATCAAAACATATTGAGAACGATATTGTTTGTTTTTTTGGCTAAGGATTACTTTATACCCGACATGACATAGAAAGAGAAAAACAGCTGTCGATTAGAAAACATAGAGACATCGTTCTTGCATCTCTTTTATTATAGTAAGAAATCAATCACAAACCTCTATCTTTTTTCTAACATTAATATGCTGTTGCTATTATTATTTTTGCGTTATCATAAACATGTTTCTATTCTTGAAAAGGAACCTGAAATAAAGAATAAAAGGAATCAAACTATTCATTTTGACACAATAATAATAACAACAGCTTTAATATTTTTTTAAATATTATTAATAATTTAAAAGAGAGACAGGTGCGTTCATCTCGACTACGAGTCCTGTGGAATAAGTAACTCCGAACACGGAAGGAAACTCCGGTTCACAGCTCCTCCTCCAGCATAGAAGAACTGAAGCAGTTTAATATAATGCAATAATAATAATAACAACATCAGCTTATTAACAATAGAAGAAAGGGAGAGGTTTGTGATTAATTAATACTATAATCAAAGAGATGTCTGATAGATACATAGAGATATAAATATATAGAAAGCTGATTCCCCATTGCAGAGAAACAGCGTTCTGATGTTTCTGTGTGTCCACTACAAACAAAGTAATTTATACTACGTCATCGTAAGCTGATCATAGAGATAGATTCTATCTCTATGATCAGCTCACGATGACGTAGTATAAATTACTTTGTTTATAGTGGACACACAGAAACAACAGAACGTTGTTTCTCTGCAATTGGGGAATCAGCTCTCTATATATTTATATCTCTTGATACAAGAAAGATGTCTCTATGTTTTCTAATGGACAGCTGGGTTTTTTCTTTCTGTGTCAGATCGGGTATAAAGTAATTTATTTCCTCTTCTTAGCTCGAATTAAACATAATAGAAAAGTTGGATTCCATTCGGTAACACTTATTATATTCTCTTGGCCATAAATTGATTAAGCAACTTAGCTATTCCTTACCTAATATTTCTATTTTTACATTTAATGTCTTACTTATGAAGTTTTTTATCATTTTATGTAAAATGTATATGGCAAGGAAGCACGTGAGTTTATTGCCAAAGTGAAGTGGTCAAACAGAGCCCCCCATGCTATAGCCCAGATATGAACCCCTGTGATCGATTACTGTTTCAAAAGTTGAAGCATTCGCTTCGGAATAACGAGTTTGGAGGGGATGAGGAAGTCACAACAGCTATGCAGAGCACGATGAAGACGAACAGCTCGTTCTATCATTTTAAAAATCTCTCGGAACTCTGTCACGACCCTATCGTAGCCAAAATGGATGGTATTATTTTAAAAGTATTCATTCTTTTCTGGTACACCCTTTTATCTTAAACCACAAAAATTGTATTTTTCTATTTATTTAGTTATTAATAATCAACAATAGTACCTTTTGAAGCCTACTTAAAGAGACGTGGGATACAAGTAACTGTGTCGCTGCTGTGAATAATATATTTCTTACATCCTCAGAAAATGGTTCAAATATCGACTTTTGACCGGTTCACTGGAGGTGACAAACAAGTTTTTTTTAAAGACATTCGAAAGAACTGTTTCTTTTGTAAAATACATCCAGAAACAACAGATCATCTCCTTTGGAACTGTCTTGCATTAACAGAGACTACCAAGCCCTCCAAATCTCACTAGAAGACCTCATTAAGATCAAAAATTCTGAGGAAGATTTTCTGGTGTTCACAAGGAATACCAAATGTGACGTCGTCATAACCAAAGTACAAAACTTATTTTAACAAATGTGAACAGTTAAAAACAAAGACCTTTATTTTATCATCCCAATTGCTTTTTTATATTCAAAAAATTTATTACAGATATGAAATTTTATTGAAATGCATTTATAAATATGATTGTTTCCGAATATTTGAATGTTTTTTTAATATTGTTTTGTTTAAATAATTGTCAATTATTGATCATTTATTCACTACGTATGATTTAATTTATTGAAATATAAGCCCACTGGGCCAAGAAAAAAAGTTATTAATAATCATAATTTTATCCAGAAAAATGAATATTTTGGCTAACAGTGCAATAACTCAACGATCTAATATAATGAATTTTAAAAGCGGAGAGCATGAAACAAATGTGTGTCATTGAGTGACCATTAGCATTACCCTAATCGTAGTAGTTAACCTCCAAATAAATAAACCAAACAAAAAATATAAGACTATGTATTTTTAAATCATTTCAATGATTAAAACATTTATTTAGACTAAAATATATATTTTTATAATCAATAATCCAAATATGAAGTATATATAATTAAGTTCCATTCCTAACAAATACGAGCATATCATGAACGTTAAAGAGCAGTACTCACCCATCATCATCAGATGATTATGTAGCTAGAGAATATGCTTATTTTGGCATATCCTTTGTCTGAAATGATCATTCATTATTTTTATATATATAAACTAACAGTTTATGACATCATTAATGATCAAAAGGACTAAAAGAAAAATACAGCTTTTTATCACGTTAAAAAAATCACGAATAAATGGATAATTTATACTTTTAGATTGGCAATGAATATTGGCATTCATTGATTTGTATATATTTTTATATATACAAAAATAAGACTTTTTATGACGTCATTGATATTTTAAAGGGCTAAAAAAAATTTGCGTAGATAACATGTCGTTAAATGTTCACAGGGATTATTTGTGCACAAGGGGAGGAGTGTTTGAGTCACAAAATATAAGTATTAAAACAAAATTTGTCAGTTGGCGGGCTTTCCCTCCGCTCGTAGGTGTTCATCGCCTACTCTGGATATGGCGGTGGGTAGTCGGGGTTGTAGGGCGGGTTTGCAGAGAATTCGGCATCCAAGTCGTTGCCTTTCTTTTCTGATAAGAAATTAAGGTCGAATGTGCTCTTGAGAGATTGGAATTAGAGGAGTTGGACATGCTGTTTAGTTGTGTATCCAGGTTTCGGAGTCTCTCCTGAAGATCCATGCTACGAACATGAAGCGGCATGACCTCATCTTGCTTCTTGGCGCGAATCTTGTCAAGCTCGTCTTTGATAACAGAGAGACGCTGAAAATAAAGGGCGTAGTTAGAGAACTTCAATGAAGGTTGAAATACAATTCACAAGTTTGGTGATCAGTAAGAAATAAATCAACATTAACAACAGATATACCTGATTTTATATTTATGTTAGATGATTCTACAGATTTGTCATATCTACTATCCCCATTTATCAACAGCAAATACATAAATTATATATATTGAATCAGTTTCATGTTGATAAAATTAGCATAAAGTCATAAAATTATTTATATACATTATATTTCGTTGATCGATAGACTATTTGATTATAATTAAATAGAGAAAAATAAGAATAAGATACGTATGATACTACCAACTAGGTAACGTAAAGTGTTTTTATGTATTACAACAGCAGTTCAATTCATTCAATATTTTATAAGATCCGCACTTTTTGGCTCTGAAATCTCCTACCTGAGTCCCAGCAGCTATAAAAGCAAAAGCAAAGCACCCACTCTAAATACATTCCCTCGACAAAAAATATATAAATGAAGAGTAAACTAAGAGACTAATAGCGTTTGAAGGGTTTTTTTGTGCTAGGGCTCACACATTTTCACTATGCAAAAAGGAATAGGCGAAATTCTAAACATTGTTAAAAAAATATAAGAACGAACATCAATCGTACCACACATTGATACTCTAGGCGTATATGTAAAATCATGGCATCATCTGAAGAAAAGGCTCGTTGCACTTGCATCAGCATTTGAGGTATTGTAAAATTTAATAAGCAATCACCATAAAATTTATGGGTTTTTATTTATTTACAGTTTCTAAAATACATACAACTGTAATTATTTGCATTGACTAAATAAACACATTTTATAAATAAACATTCTTTTAAAAAAATATCTTAAATCTAATATATTAATTAAATTTATATAATATTAATATATATTAAAGAAAAGCTTCTTTTGAAGTGAATACAAATTTAATTTGTATTGTAAAGGGAGTGCGATAGCTCAGTGCGGCATGTTGAATGTTGGGGGCGCAGGTTGGATCCCCAAGAGGGGAAGGGCAGTTTTGTTCAACATCAACATTGATGCGATCATAGTTTTGAAAGCCTAATTTACACGCTAATATGCTTATTTATATCCTCACATATGCAATTCTGTGGAATCAATTAGTGAAAAAATCCTAATTTACTATTTCTAAACAAATGTTATGAAAAATCTCTATGAATAAGGTATATTATTCATTTTTTATTAATATTGTAAAGGATTGTGTTAAGTGTCAAGAAGGATTATAAAATTGATCTCTATATCATTGTTCTCCTCTTTATCATAATAAATTGTTTGTTTTGATTTAATGTAGAGGGAGTCAATTGATACTTTATGCATCGAAAATGACTCCAACCCTAGCTTTCATCAAATAAATAATATAAATAATAATATTACGACATAAGCACGGATCAATCGACAACTAAGATGACTTTATTATCACTTATCGCTTGTAAAGAGTCTCGCTTTTTGAGTTCAACAGATAAATAGCATCCTTGAAAATATGTTAAAATGTTTTTTTTAATATTCTGATGATGCTGCAACACTTCTAATTAATATGTCATGATAAATTCACAACAAATATGCAAAATACATGGCGTTTATTAATATATCCAGAGATATTATTAACGAACTTAATTTGATTTTTCTCGTGGATGGAGGTCAACTCGAACAGATCCATGGATACATTTACAGTTGTAGCATCCAAAAGTATATTTTTCGTCCAAAACGCTGGTTTTACAGACGATTGCTCAGTTAAAAAGAATTTTAGGCACAATCATGCTTTGAACGCAGAAAATAAAAATTCGAAACTTAGCTCTTATTATTAAAAAACAGCAACGTTATTTCAAATTGAAGGTTTTTATTTTAGTTAGATAAATTAAATTATTACCTACCAATTAATTTTCATATTCGTTGCCCTGTGTCTGGGATAAATAGCTACACCTGAAACTAGATTTCGTAATTTTTAATTATCTAACAAAACGCTTAGAACCAGTTTTAAGGAACAGCTAGAAGAACAAACATGGTTTAATCTAAAAACCAAAAACTTATACTTTTAAATAAACTTTAAAATGGGTTTAAGAACTGATATACTTTAGTCAATCTTTCTAATTCAAGATCCAGCTTAATTTCTGTGGGGGCTGACTTCCCAAGCCTCTGCTGAATCAACTTTTCATTTTCCTCCAGGGCCTTCAGAAGTTCCTTCTTCTGTTGTTGAGGATCTTAACCGTCTTGTCATCATTTTTCTCAATTTTCTTCATTATTTTTTCGAGTCCATTGAGCCGATTCATTTCGAGGATGGAATGGGAGGAGTCTGAAAGAGACAAAGAGAGGGGACGACATTAGAAAGACCAAAGTAAGTGCAATATGTTGTTTCGATTCGCACAGAAACACAAGGGATATCCACAAATAATTTTCATGCCATGAGAATAATAAAGGGAATTGCACAAGGGATTTATTTATATTAAGTCATCATTTTAACGAAAAAAAAATCCGATATTGAGAAGAATGTATAAGAATAATTGAACCTATAAGTAATTGGTTAAGGGATTGCTTCCATTGCAACACTTGTTCACTCATTTCGCTGGCAAGAAGAGATGTTGAAGGATAAAGGCTCCTTCTTGTTAGAGAAGGCCTAGTTTAAAGCTAATCTGCTCGGGCTTTTTTTTAGTCACTGGGCGCATTTATGATTTACGATTTAATGGATTTCTCAAATTACCTCTGCATTGCCTACACCGTCTTATTCCTAATCATGAAGCTCTAGAAAAGAAACAATAACTCGGAGGCAAGTGCCAAAGGAACTACCTTGGCAATGAACAGGAGAGATAGATAGAGAGAGAGAGTCCATTCAGAGATAATACAAAGTCTAAGAATTGAAATAGATGGAGGGAGCCTTTTGCAATATAAATGCGATCTATTTTGCGTGTTATTGAATTGATGGGCATACTGTTTGAATGAATGAATCTGGTAATCAATGGGTAAATCATACTAGAGGACTCTCATCACAAGGATTGTTCTCTGTTCATTTGTGCCATGTCCCTATTTTTACTCCTTTAAAGTAAAATATTTATTTCATAAATCACATAAAACTATAGGAGTACAACAATAATATTTAAAGATTATTTATACATTAAACTCAATTGAGCTCATAGAAAATATAGAATGTCGAAATCACGACTGGACACGCGGAAATTCAGGGTATTTGTTCGCCGCACTCCACTTTTGGGAGAAAGGCAGGTAGGGAAAGAACTTAAGAGAGACTTCATATTTAATATCAGGAAATATAAGAGTGAAGTGACATCACCGATATTCAGGACTACTGACTTCGGAACTCCATGTTCTCTACGGTTGAGTTGTTTGCTTTATACAGAACATTTATTTTATAATTTTATGCAAAAAAAAACACCTTAAAAGTAGAAAATATATACATTACATATGTCATCAAGCCCCCCCGAGGATGAAATAAGTTGACAACATCCGCTATCCAAGAAACAATTTGGGACTTTTAGAGTTCAAAGTTGTGAAAGCTAAAAGTACCATTGCTTTCTACCATATATATTTTTTAAATATGCAAACACGACAAAACGATTATTTTTTGTTTAAAATAAGAAGACGCATAATTTCTTAACACACAACATAAGATAATCGATATATGATTAAAGATAGCAATAGAAAAATGAGCTTCCGTTAAGATGAGGAAATGCTTAAGAGGAAAATTACATTTTTCTCTGAAATATCATTCACCCCTTTGCAGACCAGCCATAACTAATGAAAGATGACTTCATAAAACCAAATAAACGATACAAAGTTTGGTTTTACCCATATTTATTGTTTATCGCTGCGCCCCCAACATTGAGAGTTAAACACACCTTAGCACGCACGGCTATCGAGCTCCCTTGGAAATATTAATGATCTTATTCTAACGCCTTTACCTTAGATTTTTATCATTATTATATGTATATATATATATATATATATATATATATATCATGATTTATTTACGTGACATTGTAATCAAAAACATTATAAATGTACTTTAAAATCCCTTGAAGAATCCTCAGTAGGTCTTCTGGCAAATACCGCCTGCCATTTTTTGAAATAAGATGCAATAAAGTTAAGAAATTTGAGAATAAGTTTACGCCATCTTGTTTTAATATAATAGCCCACTTTCATCATCATAATAAATAAATGGGGAGAGAACAAGGCGGACTGAGGTAAGTAGAAAACAAAAACAAATTAAATTAAATTTTTAAAGGCTCAACGTAATATAAGATAAATTGATCCCACGGGCTCAGAATATTTATGTATATCAGAGCACTTCCCCCATAGGTATATGCTTGAAGAATATATTAATATTTAGGGAAGGATGGTGGCTAGTAAAGAGAAGGAGAAAGGTTGGTGGCTTGGTAGGGAGATGGAATGGTATTGAGAAGCAATACAGGGCGCTAATGACAAACGAAATAGAAGATGCTCACAATAGAAACAATGGGAAAACCATAAATCTACATTTTCACTCTTAGGATTTCAACTTTTCTAACAAGGCACGAAGAAAAATGTTTTTTAGGTTCTATGCAAAAACCATTGGTAAGAATTTAGTCTCTTTCATATATCCTTTTATTATAAAGTTTTTTAAATAATTACCTATTTTTGGAAATACAACATAATTAAATCTGTATAAGTAGCAATAGCTTTGCATACTGTTTGAAATAAAGCCGTCAATTTGAACCCAAATGTTTTTTATGAATTGCTTTACCCATCTGTTCAGAAAAACTTGTATTTTTGATATCGGATATGTAGGATATATCAGGTTAAAGAGGTGTGATCTTATCATCACTGATGTGGTATGCTAATCTCTATTCCTAAATAATTTATGAATTGTCTGGCAGCCTGAGTCATAAGATGGAATGTTTATTTACGAGTTGAGCGATCAAATGATACTTCGACGGACTAGAAACCGTTCTGCGCATGCATTTAACAAGGACCCATCTCGTAGACTTAACGTCTTAGATTAACTTTTTAGACACATTGTCTTAATTTGGCATCATAGAAACGTGTCTTAATATTGCACAGGCCGGCAGCAGACCCAGGCTTTTGGGGGGCCCTACAGTTGTTATGGGGGGCACAGTTGGCACATTCAAAAAATCGGGCCCACGTCACTCAGTGGGTGGGCGGGCCTAGCCCCCCTCAGGCTCTGAATCATATGATGTAAACTCAGATTGTACTGAATTCTGAATTGATAGAATGCAACCAAGGTCATTTTTGGATTTATCATTCAAAGGTTTACTAAGCTTAAAAGTACTATTTACTCTGAAGCGAACAAGTCATCTTCTACAGGCGGTGAGTTAATTGATACAAAAAATCTATGAAATAAGCTAACCAATACACTCCATTTTTTCCTTTGTTTTACTGAAAAACTTTGTTTTATTAAAAAACATCAAACATACGTGGTATAAATTAGATTTCCTTTAAATTAATAATATTATTGAAGTCTGTAACGTCCGCCATTTTCAAGAAATTTGCGGAAACTATATTTTTACTAATTTTTTAAAACTTTGACCTCGTTGCACGACCTCGTAATGTTGACCGATTTGTTCAAACTTGTATTCGTCTTCTTTTATCACCAAGAAACAGGAAATTCACAATGTTGCTAACATTTCAAACATTTAAAAAATTAGAAAGCCCTAATAATATTATTATATATATATAAAAGGAAGGCAAATGTTTTTCCTCAGTATCCTTCGATTAAAATAATACTGGAACACCATTCTGAAGACGTAAGAAACTTTCTACAAGTATGTTCTTCTTGATGTTTCAAATATAATTGCGGTCGCTGAAAAATATAGCATTCAGTATAAGTTTGAATGATATAACCGCCGGAAGCATTAGTATTATTTATTATGAAGCTGTGGCTTTATTCCTTACTTTATTTCCACAAATGGCGGCACTTGCCGCCTTCATTCAAATTACTCCTCACCCTCTGATTGGTTGATATTCGATGACGTATTTATTCAGAGAGTATCAGGATGCAGTATATTATTGATACATTCACTCTTGGGAGCCCATTAATAACAACATTTTCTTCCTACTGAAGTACTTATTGTTTCACGAAGGAATATTTTTTATCTATTGTTTCAAGATCTTGGTTTCTCTATCACTATTTATTCTGAGGTACCAACAATGGATTTCCAAGAGATTTGAGATAGTTGACCCATATTACATCTGTAGACGTTCAATTTCAAAACACAACTTAAGCTAATTCTATGCGATTAAAGTTAGCGATAAGAAATAATTTCCGAGAACATAAACGCTATGAGGAAAATGGTATTATTATTCTTAGGGATGTTCAGTTCAATTTTAGATTATTTTTGTTAAAAAGCGTTCATTCATTTGGAACCCACCATAAGTGATGAAGTAATATTTCCAATTTATCAGACATAAGTGCTTCACACATCTGTAGACGTCCCATTTTATTTGCTGCTCCCAGTGGAGCCGTATTGAAAAGTAATAAAAAACGGAAGAAGAAGGGGATTAGCCATTCTTCATACTGCATAGGCACTATTATTCAAAATAATTCAAATATATAAACTTCAAAAGTATACACAAATACAACACTCCTGTATATACATGTCTATGTAAATACTTTAAACAAATGTTTATGATAAATGCATTTCTGCTAGGTAGATTTGCATGTAAAAGCGCCCAACAAGTAGTAGGGCTTGCATAAAAAATAAACTTTTTTCCATGGGCACCAACATTTTATACTACTTTTATAACAAATATATAATAATTATAATAGTAACACAGCAGATGTTTCTGCCTTGCATTTTGAAATATTCTCCCTCATGTTTTGTAGACTCTCTGGCCTATAAACCCTCATTATATGCAGGGATCACATTATCGACAAATATAAGAAAACATTAACACCAAGTGAAGCTAAAATAATTTATAGGATGCTATGAACATGACACAACACAAAAAGTAAGTTTTGGGAGAAATATATGGATGCAAAATATCTAACCATTATATACTATTTCTACAAAGATTTTTTTAAATAATTCTTCCCTTTTCCAGAGAGAAAGAAAGAAAAATAGATCTTACAGACCGGACTTTAGTTTTATTAGGAATACAAATATAGAAGTTCTCGTATTAGTTCACCAATATATTTTTGCAGTTGGTAAACCTATTATCTGTCTTTTTTGTTTATTTTACATTAAAAATGATGATCCATTTATCAACAGATAAGAACAACCAAAATAAATATTCATATGTGTATGAGCACTTGCTTATTAGTTCAGGGTAACAGTTGAGTATATTGGTTGGGTCACTTTAAAGTATTTTTGTATGACATGGACCCATGAGAAAAGTCAAAGTCTGTTCTTAATTTCTCATCTCTAAGTTGATGTTTTCATCTCATCAGCCGCGAGTGAAGTGATATGTTATTTACAGGCTTGTAGGCGTTCGTAACCTTAGTGTTCGTCCGTTCGATTTAAAAAAATCAATTCAGTCGTTCGACCGTTCATTAAAAAATATCAATTATTTCCTATTTTAAATTTGAAAAAAATTTTATCTTAAAAAAACGTCCTCACTTTCATTCCAGATTGACCCGGAGTAATTTCAATTACACTTCTTTTTGTAAAGAAAAACATCCTGTCTTTTTTTGAAGTGGCATAAGAAACATTGATTGAACTTCTTTTATTTAAAAAAACGTCCACACTTTTGAAAACAATATAAATTGAACGAACGAACGCCAACAAAAAAAAATCGTTCGTCCGTTCTTTTATATTCCGTTCAGGCATTTTATTTTGAACGTGCGTTCGCGAACGGTGTTCGTTTTGTTCGTTCAATCCACAACACTGTTTATTTCATATTGTCACAATTCTTCATTCAACCAATCACGTTTGAGGAAAAATTGTGAGAAATAAGTATATTTTAGTTATCATAGTGTTTCTCTCAATATTGCACTTTTCATAATAAAAAATATTTTCATATACAGCCTGAACTCTATAAATGAAAATGCATTCTCACGCCATTCATTAAGATTAAAAAGGGCTCACTGTATCCCCTCCTACATTCATATTGAAAAGTGATCGTTAAATAAAAGTAGTTCATGATTGCATTTTAAAGTAGTAATACAATTACTGAGCAGTTTGTTGCTTACATTTATTTGTTTTTTGCTGCATTGGGATTGAAAAACCGAAAAAGTTATAATTAATTAGTTATTCAAGGAAAAATTAGCATATTTGATGATCAAAATGTTTGTTTTCTAGAGATATTAAGTCCGTATAGACAAAATTATGCCAAATATATTATATAAATGGAGAGAAATGCATTCATTTTTTTAAATATATACTATAAAGAGTGATTCTTATCAGATTTAAGAACAATTGTTCGCACTCCTGAGAGAGGAAGTTCTTATTGATTAATTTTGTTGAAAAGATCATAGATTTAATTATAATGATATAATATATATTTATATCTGAACTAAAGCAATTACATCGAACATTATCGGGAAAAATGTTTTTTTGTTCTTTTATTAAAGCAGTTTAGTGACTGTTTTTATCTTTGTATAACATTTAAATCAAACCTTCTTAAAGAGGGAATAGGTTTCGACGTATCAGTGAGCCACAAACTGTCGATATTTGATTATTAAGCTGTAATGCATATTCATATCCAGACAGATACAATACCATCCACGATAGCGACAACAGAAAAAACATATTTTGAAATCAAAAGAACATTGAATTTATATATTTCCACATCGTTATATAACCGTATCAATAATATCGGAACCAGAACATCAATCACAGAACCTCTTATATTTAAAAATAATATATTTTTTTCTTTTTTCAAATTTTCCTAATTTATCAAAATAACATAGCCATGTCTTCAGCAAACAACCATAATAAATCATCGATTTACACAATTGATAAGATTAGTCTAAGTATTGGGCAATTCCTAGATTCAATTGTTATATTTTTTTCTCCAATGCATCAATTTTTTTCAGGTTCAAGCCTCGAGCACAATAAATGAATTTGATTGATAAGAAGCTCTTAAAGGAAATGCATTAAAATAACTAAAACTTTATTGATGGCATGTATTAACTGATAACGTAGAAATTGAGATTTCTTTTATTCAATAAATTTTATTGCAACCAATAAACATTTGAGACCTTCCTAATAATTATTTCCCATGCTAGTTATGAGTCTTGTAAAAATAATAGAATCAAGCTATATTATAAGCCACAGCTTTTTGTGTTCTAAAAATGAAATATTTCAGGCTTAATTTCTATTATTTGACCTTCGAATGACATAAAAGATATTTAAGTAACGAAATCCAATTGCATATGAAACAACATTAAATGCCAATGCATTTATTTTTAATGTTAAAAGTTCATTTATATCTTAATATTTAATATATATTATTTTGAAACCACAAGTATTTTAAATAGAGATGCTGCTATGATACGACCGTAATAGCTTACATGGATTTTGCGTTTGATATGAAAGGGGATGTGATAAATATTTCAACAAAAAAAGAATGTTATTCATGCAGTTAAGAGTAAATATTTAAAAAAATGTATAAAGGATATAACAAATACATCATTTTTTATCTACCATTAATATAAATGTTTATTTTACCATAGGTGCAATATATATATATATATAAATTAATCGTATAATTACTTGCCAAATCTATATTACCACATAACTTATATATCGTTTTTTAAGTTGCATAAAAATGGTTGGTAGCTTCGAGGAAATTGTGTATACAAACTTTCATAATTTTGTAGGAGTTTACATAATGAGATGTAGAATTGACTTTGGAATAATTGATGGACGAAATAGAGAAACTCTTTGAATAAAGCAAACATCATATTAAAACTGAAATATTTTTTAATTAATATTTCACAGTAACAATATTTGTTTTCACTTAATCAATTCATAAGAGACTTTGGAAGGAAATTAATAAGGATATCATTAAGCTTATTTACTGTCATGTAATATGATATTTATGATTGTTTGTGAAATATATAGATACATTTATCTATATATATACAAACATAAAAGAGAAATACGTGAATTTGTTTGCTGTAAGGAAGGAACAAAGAGATTATCTATAATTATCCTGGGATAAATAAGTCGGAATCAAACACAGAAACCAAAATTACAAAACCTTCATATATGCAGAAGCATTGATTAGTTTTTTAATTATAAAGATACTACCCTGCTATTGAAGTAAATGAGCTCTTCATACTTTGATATTTCTATGGATATAAGCCACACCACACCGGAGTCAAATCTAGCTAAGACTAAGCATTCTAAATATCGTATAATTTTTATTTTTATAAAAGTAAATTAGCTTCACAAGTTTCTGCATTATATAATCACAAAAAGGTTTATCATAAAAATAAAAAGTTCCGAATCAATTAGCTTTTTTGAGAAATGTAGTATATCTTATGTTCAATCACTATAACCCTATTCTTTTTCAAAATGTATAAATCACCTCAAAATATCTACTTGAGGTTAAAATGTATTTTTAACCTCTTTTATTATGAGATAGAAGAATTAATATTTAAATTGTATTTAAATTGTGATATGCACAACAATCGTTTAAAAGTTATTTCATTAATAATGTATTGTGCTGCTTAACAGCTGTATTTTCATGTACTGAAGCCACAATATACAGCACCATTTTCAAAATAATTATAAATATAATTTATGAATTTTTCAAAAACTCCACATGACCGATATAGCATATATATATATATATTATATATATATATATATATATATATATATATATATATATATATATATATATATATATATATATATATATATATACCCGGTTGTTTGGTCGTACAAATTACTTTTGCTTGTTAATATAAAAAATAATATATATATATATATATATATATATATATATATATATATATATGGAGTGTCAAATTTACTCCGTGCACAAATAAATATGCCGGAGATAGTTAAGATTGGTAGGATCAGTAAGAGCATGGTATTCTACACCAAGAAAATGCTTGAGACTGGGAACAGTCGGGATATGAGATCATATTATCATACAGAGCTTTAATATACTTTAGACGGAATGTTAGTTAATTCATGGGGGCGTTATCCAGGGTAATATGTTATATAAGTGCTTGGCATGAGCAAATGAACATATCAATTTGCTAAAATGACATAAAGTTAAATAAAATATTCATTTTTGACTTAAATAAAGTGTCCAGTGAATTACGAAATAACTTGTTCATGTTAAATTGAATATTCTCCCTTTAACTTCAAAGTATCTACAAAAATAAAGCCTACAGATTCAAAGTACATCTTTAAATAGTATAAAGAACATAAATTTACTTTTGAATAAAATATTTTTATATAAATATATAACTACAAATAATAAAAATGAATAATGCATTATTAAATGCATAAATTAAGTTATATTAATTTCGACTATTTTGTTTTAAAAGGTAAGTAAAAATAGTAAGAAATTAGGACAAAGTAATCATGTTTTTGAACTGCATTCAAAATTCAAGATAGCTCACATTTGTATACGATTTTAAATAGATGCTAATGCAAATATTATTTTTTTTTCATGACTGGGATCTACTTCATATTAATATTATCGAAATTTAACGCTAGGTTTGGTTATTTTACTTTGAAAATATATACACCTATTAGCAAAACGGATGTGTACAACGCCTAATCAACAGTTCTATAAGCAATAAAAAGAATCAACAAAGCCATAAAAGGTCAAGAAACCTATTATACCTTCGATAATGGAGACAAATTGGAAGGAGAGGAAAAGATTTATGTGAGTCGACATTTTCCACGTTTGCTGTTTCATTTTTAATGCCAAAACTGTGCAAGAAAATACATATACTCATTGTGCGAAAGAAAAATATCAATTAAACAACAAGATACTCTATTATATATTGGATTATATGGATTTTTTTCTTTCGTAAAAAGAAGTAGCCCATTGGGTTGATAAACAATAAAAGTTATAATCCAGCTTAATATTGATACGAATTCATAAGGCTTTTTCATACAAAAATGAAGGATAATGAGATGATCTTGAGTTCCTGTTCTTATAAGTAAGAGTGTATGAAGCCAACATGAAAAGAAAATTATCCCAGCAATTATATCGAAACATTGCCATACAAAGCTAACGCAACTTTATATAATATTTTAAATACATACACAACCTCTGATAATATATACCAAAAATGATACCATCTTTTTATCTTAATTCTCTATTTCATTGCTGCTATCTTTATTTCGAACACCTTGTTAAGAATACCTATTAAAAAATACGTGAAGAACATGAGATTGGTTATTGATAATATACTTATTTTGTATAGGGTGTATTGGATAAGAAAATATTTTTTTTGTGATAGAAGAAGCCACTCATTACTTAATTAATAAGAAGCTTCTTTAAAAATATACGTCTCTATATATTTAATAAGATAAGTTATGAAATCGATAAATCTTTCAAAAAATGAAAAGCTTTATAGTTATTTTTATTATTAATAGGATTTTTGTGATCAAGACATTCAGACATATAATTATTGCAAGTAATGGAGCCCTTTATATATATATATATATATATATATATATATATATATATATATATATATATATATATATATATAGATGTCCCGATCGATCGGGGCCGATCATGTCATTTTCAAAAATCAGAATCGGCAAAAATATATTGGCGTTGCCCGATATCTTTTTTATATGTTTTTTACAAATGACTTTTTCGAAATATTATTTTCAAAAAAAAACATCATCACTTTGGCTGAGAATATTTTTTGGGAGATTCTATTCTAAAAAAACATATACACTTTTTTTGAGATTCTTTACAAAAAAAGTCGTTACTTTTTTTTGGAAAGTCTTATCTAAAAAACGTCACTTGTTATGTGATGGCGGTTTTTTTAAAGAATATTTGGAAAAATTCATTTCTAAAAAATGTCCTCACTTTTTAGGGAAATTATTTTCTTAAAAAAAGTTATGAATGGCAAACGAAAGAATATATATATATATATATATATGTAGGAGGACAGTAAATAGAAAGTACTAAATAATTTTATTCATTAAAGACATACAAAAAGAAATGAAAACCCTTCTCATAAGCACTCTTCATATTCGCAGTTTATATATGCATTCAAAAGATATTAAAACTCGAAAACGTATGTAGTATGATGTGTACATACATGGAAAGCATGTCTTTAATGAAATTCATAACCATCAAAACATAAAATGAGCTTCACAGCCCTTCTTCTTTTTTTAAACATTGAAACTAATCCGAAGAAGGGTTTTTATTTCCAATAACATTGTGATAAGACTCTAAAAGTGACCACTGCCTGCATGATGTGCCCGTGTGCACCCTTCTGATGGACAATAAAATACATGTGCAGTAGATAATTTTAGCACTCCACCTTTATGATGCGTCTTTAAGTTTGTAAAGTTAGCTCAATTGAGTGGAAATATAAGGAAGCTAATCGTCAAATAAGCGTTAAGGAATATGCCAAGTCAAAAATCCGAATGTACATTGCAGATCCTGTCATTGCAATCATAGAGATGAAAAAAACTGAGCCTATTCATATAAATACTTGAGTTCGTATGCTGTTGAGAAAAGAGGCCCGAAAGAAACTGATCCATCAACATATATTGAGAAAAATAAATGGCAATAGATACATAATTCACGAAACCTTTGATTTACATGAATTAATATTGATTTGTTCGTTATGGGCAAAGAAAATATAAACTTTTATATTTTCTTTGGTTATGGGAGTATTTGGGCAGTCGGCCACTAGTGTTGTCCATCGGGCGGGCATGCCCGCCCGCCCGCCCGACGGGCCGGGCTCTGGCGCAAAAAATATGAAAGTCGGGCGGGCTATGCAGGCGGCCTTTTTTAATTTTTTCAATTTTTTTTTTAAATGACCTCTTTCTAAAAGAAAACGTCTTCACTTTTTTCCTCAGACCTCTTTCTAAAAAAAAACTTTTTCTCAGATCTGTTGAATTGAATTTCTTTCTTCTATCAATATATTTTCCCAATGGTCGGGCGGGCGCAAGTCGGGCGCATATCAGACTAATCGGGCTCTGTCTCGGGCCGGGCTCGGGCTTAATTATTTGTCTTTCGGGCGGGCTCGGGCTCGAAAATCGCGTCTTTACCTCCACCAACTTGCCAAGGGCATTGTTCTTGGGAAGCTCAGCTATGCTGTCTCAGCGGTCACACCCGTACGGTTTGGAGGCAGTAACCCCACAGGACCGCTTGCAGCTGCCCAGGTAGCTCTGAATGATGTTGCCAGGACTCTCACTGGCAGTCTCAGGAGAGAGCACATACCCGTCCAGGACCTCCTGAAGTCGGCAGGGCTTCCATCCATCAACACCATGGCCGTGCGGGAGGCGTGGAAGGCATTTTGGAGTAGGGACGGCGAAGAAGGAGGGATAAACCCACTTGGCCTCATGCTTTTCGAGAAAAAAAATGGAAAGGAGACCAGATCCGACGCAGCCGGAATCGTCCCCAACCCCCTCTCTGGCAGGCAGATACCCTGGTATGTGCTGCAAGAACTGCCTGGAATAAAAGTCCACAGTTGCGACAGGCCAGGACGTGGAGAGCTGCCAGGGATGCAGCAATAGCTCTCGCCGAGGGAGTGGCGCTATAGATTACTCCGATCTCATGGCATGATTTCCCCAAAAAATCGATGTGGTTTTTTATTTATATTTTATATATTCATGTATATATATATACGCTTATTAATTAGTTTGTGTTTTTATTATTGTTTTGTTTTATTTTAATTAAATTATATTTATTATTTTAGACCAGCTACTTCGTGCTGAAATATAACGGATTACACACACACACTATCGGCCACTGATCATAACATTATTTTTTTGTAAAAGAGAATAAAAACACGAGCTATGGAGCCAATTTTATCGAGTATTCGGAGCTATCTGGCAGAGAAAATAACTCTTCAAAGAATAATATTATTGAAGACATTCGGGCCATCAAGATTTCAACGGCAGCGTGATGCCTGACCTTTACAGTGAAGATCCCTACTATTAATACCATTCCGTGGAAATATGTGGGGGATCTGGTACGATTTTATCCGTCTTGCTCCGCTCGACATCTCCAATTTCTTCAATGGATTATGAGGCAATACAATGATATTTGCAGAACGACAAACAAAATAATAATATTCAATCT
This sequence comes from Caligus rogercresseyi, assembly GCA_013387185.1. Taxonomy (NCBI): domain Eukaryota; kingdom Metazoa; phylum Arthropoda; class Copepoda; order Siphonostomatoida; family Caligidae; genus Caligus; species Caligus rogercresseyi. Next base: position 18,833,118 of record CP045901.1, read on the forward strand.
TTGTTTTTTTATTCGTTTACACTCATAGAAAAATGCAATGATAGAAAAAGAAGCAGCATGAAGCACAACTAAAAGAAGACCCTTAATTTATTGGCATTACTCTCTTCTCTCATAGAGTGTTACTCCCTTTAACCTTTATATCAATAATTTGCTTACCCTTACAATAGAGCAATTCTCATGTCGTTAAATAGATTAGAACTTCTTCTCTTACATAAATGGTCTCGAATTAGAGAGAAAATAAAAATAAGAAGGTTATTTTTTACATGGAGTGACTTCTTTTTGTATGTGTGTGTGTGCAAAAGAGTTGTTTAAAAAAGGGAGGGAAAAAATCATAAAAAATTAGAGGAATCACAATGGTGTGTGTGGGGGGGGGGGATTAATGCATCATTTTAGGAGCTATTGTTGGATGAGGAAAGTCATTCGGAAGTAGAGGAGGCCTTAGGAATTGTTATTTGATGAAGTTGCATAGAGCGAAAACGGATGTAGTTTTTTAAAAATAATATAAGGAAAAAAATATCAGCGTACAGGGGAAATGGTACATACTTTAGATCAGACATGGGCAAACTAAGGTCCGTGGGCCGTATACGGCCCGTTAGACAATATAATCCGGCCCGCCGAGCTTGTCCAGTAAATAAATAATATTGCTTCATAAATCATTCATTACGTCTTGTCCATATAATACCGCGTTTCACCAATAGATGGCGCGCTGTAAAAAATGAGCGGACTAAATAAAAGGAAAGTGGACAGTCAATAATGTACTGCTGTGACCCCTTTTTAAAATTTTATAACCCATAGTGGCCCGCAAGTCAAAAAGTTTGCCCTTCTCTGCTTACGATAGTGTAGGTAGTAGCATTTAGCTTGTCTATTGCATTTCGCTTCCTTTAATTCTGGTAAGTAAGCCACACTTAAAAAATAACAAAATTGGAGCTTCCACGCCCCCCCCCCCCCCCCCCCAACGCACATAGTAGCTTGATTTTTTTTTAAAGTTGGTACTCTAAAATAATTCATTTTGAGGATATAAGTTCGACGACTCCTTCACAGAGGGGAAGACCAAAATTTTCAACATCCTTGATAAGATCGTAGGGTGCAATGGACTCGACCGAATGCTATAATACTAGATCATATCGCAACATATGTTTCATATCGGATATACAGATTTCTAATATATTTCTAGTTCATATCCAACCATTTTATAAGGTTTTAATGTGTCATTCTTCCTAAAGCATTCATTTTTTATTCATTATATTATGTACTTTACGTAAATGCTGCTCTTTTATATGCATGCATTATGTTCCATATATATTTATTTTCAATGAAGAAGACATATTGATGAATTTATTTACAAATAAATCTATCATAGGAGCTTTAGAGATAATAGGAAACGCTTTTTCCCTAGGGTTGAGTATCTTACGACTTGATACAACCAGGTGGGCTCAGGTAAATAAAGTTATTGAATAATAATAATAATAAAGACACACGAAATGAAAACGGTACAAAGTAATATAAAGAAATGTTTTCCCTCGACTTCCTGTTGCAGAAACAACTTCATGGTTGAAATACACCACAGTAAGGTGGGAATCATAATCATCATTTTATTCTCCTTTCTCTTGAAGCATGACTCAGTGAGATAAATTATTCTTATACTACATTACACACATTTTGAGACAAAAAGAAGGTCAAATATACCGTTGTTTGCAAGAAAGGTTATTGGCAATAAGATATCAGGGATGGAAACGATATCGACTCTGCAGAGAATTTATTACACTATTTACTACACCTATAAAGCCATTGAGATCGCTCATCTAAAATAATGTATATCAATTATAACTTAAGAATGCCCTTTAAATGCTGAATTACGCATTTTTTCTAAAGAGTTTCACCAAAAAAAAAACGCAGAAGAGAAATTGGGACTTATTATACTAGCTGTTTCAGATTGGCATTTAAATTCATAAGTCTTCGATTGCAACTCGAGGTGCTTTGCAAACGAAATTATAGACGATTTTTCCATCTATTTATATGTTAATTTTTATAAATTAAGACACCAAATTTCAATCAAGTAACAAAAGAGTCATTGAAGCAAACAGAAATCATATATTATATATATATATATAGAGCTGGGATTCAGTAGAAAAAATCTACCGCCGGTTCGATATTCGATTTATACCTTCTACCGATCGATATCGGTATTCGGTAGATTTTATTACATATCTACAGTATCGATCGATATTCAGTACGGAAGATTAGAAGGAGAGATAAATTTATTTGTGTATCTGCTTTTACTTCTTCATATGCATTTCATATCGGACAGTTTATAAGAAAGGACAATAAATACATCATTTGTTATAATTTATTAGAGATTATTTGCAATTTAATATTAATTTTATATAAATTATTATGTACATGAATTGTGTAGGAAATGGAAGGCTATAGATTTTTATTATTACTGTCTCTTATTGCCTGATATTAAATGCACTTTCAGGTACTCACGTATTCAATGCATAGCATAAGCTTATATTGAATGTCTATTTATGTATCTGCTCTATAATACTACTAAAGTTATAGTTGTTTATTTATTTTCGAAGTTCAAGTTCTTGGGCAAAGCGATAGTTGAACGATGTTTCTCTGCTATTGAA
>CP045901.1:18835850-18882593 GCA_013387185.1 Caligus rogercresseyi
TTTAGATCAGTGTAGAGAAATGAGATTCAAATGAGACTGAAATGAAACTGAATGAACATGAAGGGAAAACTCCCTTTTATACACAAAATAAGATGATGTTGTTAATCCTTAGGATTGGTAAAAAGGCGCGCTCCCGAATTGCCTCCAAAAACACACCAGAATCCTATAATAATAATAATGAATAAAAAACCCTCCCTGCGGAGGGAGGGAAAAACAATAATAAATAATAAGAAAAAACCCTCCCTGCGTAGGGGGGAAAAACAATAATGAATAATAATAATAACGAAGAAAGTGAAGCGATAGTTTCCCGACCTTTGCATCAACAGGACGTATCGTTTTAGTACCAAAACCAGGAAAAGATTCAGGGCATTTGAAAAATTTAAGACCCCAATCCATGCAAAATTGCATTTTTAAAATTTTTTCGTACGTTTTAACAAATCGTCTAAGTTCCGTTTTACATTCATTACTCCATCCTTCCCAATTTGGATTTATGAAAAAGAAATTGATGGATCATATACATTTTACTATACAAACGTTTTTAGAGTCCTCCAACGATGTCTCCGTAATGGCGGTGGATTTTTCAAAGGCTTTCGACACAATTTCCCACAAGTACATAATTCAAACTTTGTACAAAAAAGGCTTTGGAGACTACATAATCCGAATGGTTGGAGCTCTCCTTTACAACTCCAAAACAACAATTGAATATGGACCCGTAAATAATGAATTCTTCAATAAAAGAGGTGTAAGACAAGGCGACCCTGCATCCGCCTTATTGTTCATTATTTCATTAGATCCATTAATACGAAAATACATCAGGACGCATCAATCACAGGGTTTTCTTCGTTAATATCCCATCCCAAGTGTTTATGCTATGCCGACGACCTGACAATGATATACTCAGGCGGTCCGCTACGGACTATTAAGTCAGTTACAAAGACTTTAGACTTATTTGAAAAGTTTTCAGTAGTTTCTGGACTAAGTTTAAACCCTGAGAAAACTGAAATCATTAGTCAATACCATCCATTAATTGGAAAATCGTGGCCCCATTTTAATTCTGTCAGTAGTATAAAGTTATTAGGATCATGGATCGGGACAAACAATGTGGAAAAAAACTTGGAGGAAATCATCGCAAGGATAAAAATGGTTATACTTATTTTTCGTCACTTGGCCTTAACTTTTGGAACAGATTAGGGCTTGGAATACCTACATAATATCAAGAGTGATTCACCTTTTACGTGTAACTCCTTTTGACGAAACTATTGCCACTCAAGTAAATTGCATAGAAGCATCTTTTCTAAAGCTACAGAAGAAGAAAAACCTCTCTAAAAGACGTCTACACAATCCTCTTAATTATGGCGGCCTCTCGGTCATAGACTTTCCTCTCCTTTGGAAAACACTAAACTCCTATTGGATTAGGCTACTATGGACAGAGGAGCATTACTGGAATGAACACTTGTCCGCTTATCTACAAATAAATTACGCAAAGGATCCATACTCAGGCTTAAATAAAGTCTTAAAACATATTTCAAGTTACTCGGAAGGATGCTAAAAATATCTGCTGGGATCAAAAGCGTAGTTTGCTCTATAGAGAAATCTCTAAGATGGGAATTTCCCACTAGAGATACCATAAGCGATTTAGAAATTAAAACTCACGGAATAGATTTTGCAGGTGAGACAGAAAGCTCCACTTTTTTACTCAATAAAATGGCTTTTCTACGTTTCAAGAAAGCGTTTGGCGATTATGTTCCGTGCACAAGACCTATAATTCCTATACGTTTACGTTTATTCCTAATGGACGTTTCTAGTGTCCGTAAGCTCTGCATCTCTCCGACCATGGAACCTTTTAGAGAATACTTAAAGAGAAGAAAACTTAACCTCCCTGCCATGAAAAGCATCGAGGCAATAAAAAACAATTTGCTCTCATCCTCCGAAAAATGGTTAAAATACCGAATCCTCACAGGAACACTCGAATTAAATGCAAAGTTTTTTCTGGTGAAAAGAAAAAGTGTGGTTTTTGCAAGGTGAAAGATGAAACCAGCGAGCATTTTCTTTTCGGATGTGAGAAACTTGCTCCGTTGTATACTGCTACCGGCGAGATTTTAAGCGAGAATTTTGGCTTCTACCATTTGAAGAGAGACGATTTTATTGCCTTTTACCATGGAAAAGAACAACATATCATCAACGCGGTGATCACAAAGACACATCACTTGCTCTACGCGAAAAGATCTGCTTTAGACAGTGATATCAGCGGCGTTTTACCTACAGTCAAACTTCATTTAAAGACTTTAAATTTTCTAAATAATACTTAATTACATCATGTTTAAAAAAAAAATAATTTATAACTGTAACGTTGTGTTTATTTTTTCCTGCATTGTTTCTTTTTATCTCTTATTGATTTGTTGTCTTTTATGTGTCTGCTTGTTACTCTACCATATATATTTGTTTTTAGTCTTTTTGTAGGTATTGTGCTACCTTACGTATATTTTTTTTAGGGTAGTTTTTTTTTTTTTGTTGATATACATGTCAATAATTACATATTTACTTCTTGTAGAATAAAGGATCGCCAGTTGGCCAAAAAAAAAAAAAAAAAAAAATAACGAAGAAAGTGAAGAAAGGAGGAGTGAAGATAGGCAAAAATCATCACAAGGTAGAGGCTTTTGCAGATGATCTTACTGTCCTTTTCTCAGGAGAGAGTAAAGATATTATGAAGGCAATAAATAATACTTTCAAAATTCTTGAAAATTACTCTTTGCTATCAGGACTTAAAGTCAACGTTGACAAGTCGAAAGCAATTACAAACTGCTCTGGAGTATTGGAAATTTATTGACTAAATTATTTAAACGTTTTAAAAATCTTGGGATCCAACATTTCATTAAATTCAACGGATGATCTTAAAGATTGTAAAAATATTGAATCAAAAATATATAGGGCTGTTTCTAAATATTCCCAAATATTGAATTCGAACGCACCATCAAGGATTTACGCATGGAATGGGTTAGTTCTTCCAAAGGTAACCCATCTATTAAGATCTACAATATTTTCTCAGACACTGGCGTCCAAGATTCGAGAACTGGCCTTAAAATTTATTTTTAGAGATGGTCAGAACAGGTTAATAACGTGGAGAAGAATTTCACTCCCCCGAAAGTATGGTGGCCTGGGAATGATAGATTTCGAAGTTTACTGAAAAACAAATTTGTTTTCCTGGTTCAAGCGAATTCTAGCTCCCGGGACGCTATGGTCTGACATATTAGAGAATAAAATGGTGGAAATGTTTGGCATGTCAAAAAACAGTGTTAGAGGAAAAGGGCCAGGCAAGCTTTTCGATGCTTGTAAATCTATAAGTGAATTTTGGAAACAAAATGTTGAAATTAATTATGAATTAATCAATTAAGTTTTAGCTAAAATGCAATGGGAAGAGCCCACCCTAGAAAATAGAAGATTGTCATTTTTATCATGTACCTCAATCAAGCGGAAAATAGATTTTATTGGAGAGGTTTTGGGTGAAAACTGTTGTTTTACTTTCAATGAAAAGCTTGAACGGGAAAAAATCCTAAATGAGATTACTTTCAAGACGAGACTGATTGGTCCAAGAGACTGTTTTTTTAATTACTTGAAGGGCATTAGGAATGGTATATTATGGGACCTTTTGGTAAAGAAAAATGATAGAATTTTTTTAATAAACCAAATAGGTAGGAAGATAGAACGATTAAATCTAAAGTGCTCAGTAAAAGAAGTTTTGAAATGTTTGGAAGATGGGAACCTGAATTTCGCATCATATTGGTTTAAATACCGAATTATTACCAATACACTTCCATTTGGTAGCATTTTTGGAAGGACTGAGGCTGAAAGAATTTGTTTCTTTTGTAATGAAGCACCGTAAATATCAACACATTTTTTAATCGACTGTCAAACCATTGGGATTGTATGGGAACAATTGGTCGAGGAGTTTTATTTTAGATTACGAATTTACTTGACAAAAAGAGATTTTTGCTATATTTATACAGGTCCATTCAAAGAAGAAATAAATGCAATTGTCACTAACATGCAGAAAGCATTATACAAATTTAGAAGTACAAAACAACCCTCCCAAATAATTTTAACATATTTGTAATGAATACGATAAATGATTTTTTATCTTAATTTCTTAAAGTGATGTAGTATTGTATTTTAGGTTTAAACTATTTTTGTGTTTTTGCGTTTTTAATACTATGAAATGATGCAAATAAAGTTGTACTTGTGTACAAAAAAAAAAAATAATAATGTTCATATATTTTTGCATAGGTTTGAAAATGTTAACTTATGACTATTACTTTTTAAATACTTAGATATACTTTTTATTTATAATCATTATAAATGACTTGATTTATACAGAGGTTAGAGGATTTCAAGACTACTTGTTAAATTTCACTTATTGTCGATGGAATGGATAATCCATTGATCAAAAAACAGTATACATTTAATATGATAAGAAATCTACGTCATGATTTAAATATTTAATCGACTATTTGTAGATAATACATTTGTTCAAAAGCATATCTTTTAGTGTATCAAAGATAAAGTAAAGTATAAATACTGGGTTCTCTAAAGAAACTTCAGCAGTGACAATTGTCCTTAGCTATCAACATGATGAAGACCATTTCTGCAGTCCTTCTCCTGGCCGCTGCTGTCAGCGCGGTTCCATCCCAAAGACACATCGGTAGAATTGTTGGCGGAGAAGAAGTGGAGCCCAACAGCATCCCTTTCCAAGTCTCCTTTCAGTCCAAGAACAACTTCCACTTCTGTGGTGGCTCCGTCTTGGACAAGGACACTGTCATCACTGCTGCCCACTGCTGCGTCAACTTCAGACCAAATGACGTCAAGGTTGTTGCCGGAGAACACGACCTCTTTGTCAAGAGCGGTGATGAGCAGGCCGTTAATGTCGACCAGATCATCTACCACGAACTCTATGGATCTGCAGGAACCAACTACGATGTCTGCCTCTTGAAGCTGAAGAGCTCCTTGGAGTTGGGCGGCAAGGTCAAGGCCGTCTCTCTCCCCAAGAAGGACGAGGTATTCTCCGGAGACCTCGTTGTCTCTGGTTGGGGCACCCTCTACGCCGGAGGACCCTCTTCCGATGAGCTCCGTGCCGTCACTGTTCAGGTTGTCTCTGACGAGGACTGCGAGGATGCCTACCCCGGAATGATCGATGAGACCATGATATGCGCTGCTGCTCCAGAGAAGGACTCCTGTCAAGGAGACTCCGGTGGCCCACTTGTCCAAGGAAACACGCTCGTTGGAATCGTCTCCTGGGGACGTGGCTGTGCCTTTGCTGGATATCCCGGTGTCTACGGAAAGGTCACCGAGTTCCTTGACTGGATCGCTGAGCAATAAAGTCAATGAGATATATTTTGAATATTCTTTAAATAAACACAATAACTTATCCTTTAGGATAAATTAAGTTTAAAATAATCTATTCATTGCCTCAACGGTTTAAAATTAATGCCTTGATACAAAGCTATGAAACCTCTGTTGCTTGCAAGGGGTATGTGCCATGAGTCCTCAGATTTGTGAACATTATTAACCTTGAGTTATCAACATAACTTTTTAGAGTTCCCTTATTCTCTTTTTTACTTTCACAAAAGCAACAACAACAACGGTTGTTTGAAATTTGCACGGTAAGAGGATTTATAATGATGGGGGTTGAGGTGAAAGGGAAGGAAGGGCTCATTTTTACTTGCTTGCACTTAAGTATTCATTTGATGGCTGCTTGATGGAGAAACCGATGGCTCTGGTGGTCCCAAAATGGTAGTGTCCGGACAAAAAGTAGACAATTTTGGTCATACATTATTATTTTAATTTACAAATTTTGGAGGTGCGTCAAGCTGTTGGTAATTAAAAAAATATATATGATTACTACAAATAACCCGCAAATTATCTCTGCACTGCAAAGTTATCTATTTTTCAATTGAGGATACAATTTTTCTGAATATACATATAGTTCATCATGTCAGAGTATGACAATTTGGTCATTCCTAGATGCCGTGGGGCAAGGAAGAAATACTTTTCTTTCGCCCTTTGTCAAGGGAATTTTGATATGACCATTTCAAAGAGGTTTTATTAAATCTTTAAAAAATTTAGAGTGGAATTAACTTGAAATGTTGGAACACTGAGTCATGCCCTGATGTGAACCGATCCCTTCACAGAAAAAATATTATATGTCATTTTATTTTTCCCCTGTATTTTAGTTCGTATATAAAAGTCGAAGTAGTTGTGTATAAAATTAATAAGAAGATATTTTAGTCTTAAATTAATACAACGACAAAGGAAAAAACAAAACAAATTAGAATAAATAAATACAATAATATCACAATGGTATAACAGACTCCAGTATATAACAAACTAAAATTTGTATTATAATTATGAAGCAGTTTGTTGTATTCAGACTTAAACAGACATTAAAATTCATATAGCTTATAAAATTTAAATTACTTGTTAATTATCTTAAAATAACTGAATACATAGTTAGGAAATACTTGATTTCCCTTGAAGCGAGATTCAACGAGTTGTCGGTTACGGAGGGTATTTTGAGGGTGAGAGCTCCATATCTGGCGAAGGCTGCCAGGATAATTCCACGGAGATCTTGGGGACTTAAAGCTCAGTCGAAGTTAGTTTGCGGGCTATTCTTGCCTTAGCATTTAAACCCGAATAATCAATTGCCTTAGGGACGTTTGATCAATTTGTAATGCTTGGAAAGTCCAAAGAGGACCACAACTCTAATTATTCCTTCATTGACATTGTCCATTCCTTTTACGTTTATTACAATTAATCTTTTTAGAATAGATATAACTGGGCAATCTACAAATGCCTGTATTGTATTATTATATGATTTGCCACAGTCTTTACAGTGTGAGCTAAACACGATGCAATTAGAGGCCACTTGCAGCTGGGCCGTGAGTTTTCTCCCGTCATGAATTCACTTCATAGAACGTTCAATTCTTAGCCTCCAGTTACTCGTTAGTTTAAGAATTTCAACGAAAACATCTGTTATGCATTGCACTTCCTCACGAACATTCGGAATAGACATTTTAAAATGCCATGAACAAGGAGTTAGGCACATATTTGTGACTCTAAAGAGAGAATATTTAAATCTCTCTTCATTGAAAGGATGAATAAGCTGAGATGAATGAACTGATAGCTCCTTATTGACAATAGCTCTTCCTTCCAAAGAAGCCGGACTATTCAAATAAAAAAAGGGTTTGTGGACATTCTGATGGATAACGTCTACCGTCGAATTTTTATGATAAAGAGGTACATAGTTCCAAATAATTATATGAGCTGAAGCCACACTTCAGAGATTTCCTTGATAGAGTTGTTTGTTAGGTTTGTTACAAACATTAACCTATGTTCCTCCATTATCTTTGTGGGAACTTGGTTATATCAATAAATAATTTGATATATATCTTGGGAATGATATTGGACACTTTGGTCAAACCTCCACCGAAGAGGGACCTAGGCCTCGTTACGGAATCTATATATTGCTTGTGAAAGATAATTGACAGCCAATTTTTTCCTCTTGAATAGCTTTTTCTGCTTTAAACAAAACAACTGAGATAATCTGAGTGTTAAAAAGATCAATCTTCTGTAGACTATAGTCCCGCCACAAGGTAATACGTTGACCAATAGTTGAAGCTAATTGGTTCCAGTTATTGGGATGAACCCTCTCGGAGCACCAGTCAATTCCTAATATTGAAAATTAATCGGGAGACAAATGCAATTATTGGCTTGAGCATCATCGCACATGCATTTAAATACTTAATGTTATGGTTAAAATAAATCAAAATAATAAATCAACTATAATTTAAAAATATCTGCAAATTTTGTGATCATAGGATACATGTGATCATAAAATCACATGCCTACCAATTTTAAACAAGTTATTTCATTTTAGAAAGCAGATAATGCAGCTTTAATGACATATATATTTGCATTTAAAGCTCTTATTCAATGTTTTAAAAAGGCTGCAATCATATTTATTATTTTCAACAAAATATTCTTCGTCATTAAGAAAATTGAAAGAGTTCTTTAGATAGGGATGGTGCATTGGGCCATTTAGGAGATATTTTGTTCTTAGAATTGGTGCCTATCAACTACAAACTGGAGGAGGGACTATGTGATTGACGAGGAGACCTTTCCAATGGACTATCCTGTCAGTGAACATGCTAATGACATTAATGGCGCTCTTGTGATAAACATTGGTATGAAGAGACAATGTGGCAAGGTGTCATTTTTGGTCTACCTCATTGATAAGATCCTAGGTTCGATAGACTAATTTTAATGCTATAATACTTATATATTCAGTCAGATGCAATTCTATCGAACCATATAGGTATAAATAAACTAATCTCATATTATTATTTTCAGTCGAAAAAGTAATAAAAACCAATATATGGAACATAGTTTACACCATCAAAAATCACATGTCCTTTTGTCTCTACATCAGTCCCAAAATAAAGAAATAATGGATTAAAGTACAGTTTGCAAACGGGTCAGGAGAACAATGCAACAGCTTCAAGAGCAAATATAACTCCAACGACCATTCATTTTATTTGAGTCGTCTAGATACACTTAGCTGCTACATTCGTTTCTTTATTCGAAAATTTCTTTATTCGAAAAGAGACACATAGGACAGAGATTAGCAATGTTAAAAAATCAAAAGGGCATGGTTTTCTTCACGAGCCAGAAGCTTATGATTCACGAGGAGATCATTAGTAAAATTGAACGTCGGTTACATGAACCAAAAGATCACCTTCATTTAAATCATTATTTGTTATCTACAATAACTGTTGTTATGACAAAAAACTTGTACAAAAAAACTGCTACAGCTTGAAGAGCAAAGATAGCTAATGACTTACGCATGTTTTCCTTACGTCGAATCCTTCAAACGGAATTACTCCATCTTTATAATAAAAGTATATTTTTCAAGTGAAGCAAAAGAATGCGTGTCAATTTTGAGTAACTCTCTTTTTTTCTTCAGAGGCTGAAATTATTAATATTATAAAGAAATGTATTGATTGACAGCAATGATAAAATGGACACTTTTCCTTGGCATGTCTCATGGGAAACTTGCATGCCATAGATGTATTTCCATTCAGATTTAAAAAAAATAACTCTTTGTATTGAGGATGATTGATCTAATTAGTACGATTGTGTTATTAAATTTGGTTGCATGCAGTTTTGATATATTAATTATTGTAAAAGGGCAAAACTTGCAGTGTTTCCTTATATAAAACTATTGATGAAATATATTTGTTTTAATCCAATGGAAACGTTTCGAAACAAATGTAAAAAAGTGTATTTAGTCATCATAAGTTTCTTAATTATCATTTTGTGGTTATTTTACTTTTCCTAATGCCAAATATCATATTTTTATGAATAAGGATATTTTAACATTGATTGTTATTACCATATTAGCCACTGTATAATAAGATTATTTTTTACTTTTAAATTTTGCGATCCAATATCATGAAACATTGTCCATTGGAATTTTTTGTTTTATTAAACAAATATGTTTTTATAGATACATATTTTATACTGATTTTATACTTTAAATTTTTATGTTTTAATATCTTTGAATTTTTTTTTACTTTTAAAGAATTAGCTTTATCTTTTCACAAATCATAAATTGTTATGATTAAAAGTACTACATATGTTGTACCTCTTAAGAAAACTTTTATTTATTGGTAAACAAAAAGATCTTCACGAATGTTGAAAATTATAGTTGCTATTTTCATACCTAAAGTTTTGTCTATAAGTTTATAATAGTTTTGTAAGGTCTTGAAGAATCCAATATATATATATATGTATACAAAAAACTGAGCAAGGAGATCTGTGTAATCCGATTGACTCTTAGATCCTTAGTAGTGTGCACCTTAAGTTTTTTTAAGAGTCATGACCTCATAGAAATATTCGTTTATTATGTTATTAGTGGCATTTCATAGTTATTACATTTTTTCTATTGGACATAATTATGTCTTTGAAGTTATGAAAGAATACATTGTTAAGACCTATTAAAAACAAAGATATATTTTCCATTTTTGTGCTTCTGGCAGATTTAAAAAAAACAATTGTAAGTATTGAATGATTAAGCTGTATTTATATATTTTCAAAATTAATGAATGGATCATGTAAAATATTTATGCTCATATTTAAATGGAAACCATTGAAATAAATAAAAAATCTTTATTATCACAATTTGTAATAAAAAATATGATCGAAAATATTGTTGTCTACACTTATTTAAGGACTGTAATTCAAGGGTTGAACTAGAAGAAATCGATTTTTTATTGAAAATTCTAATTCATATAAATATATATGCATATAACTAATAATTTGTTTGATTTTTCATTTCTAGGTATGTGTGAAATATTTGGTCGTCTCTAATAAACTATGAAAGGAGACTGTAAGCAAGTAATAGAAAAATTAAATTTATATAATTGTAGTCATAAAAATAGCTCAATATAGGAGTACTTAACTATCAAAGTGAAGGTCACAGGTTCGAGAGGAGAAAGTTTGTTTTGATGGACCTTTTTGAAAAGGGTATTCGATGGAGTAAATTATATTTCATATATTTATATAACATTTAAAAAATAGTTTAAAAAGGATCTTTAAATATGTAATTGGTGATTGAAAAAAGTGATAGGACCCAATACATCCTATGAATAATATGGGTGAGCATGCACATCAATAATTTAGAGTCAGGAACTATTTGATATTGGAACGCTCAAAATATATATATTGATTAGCTAGCAATGCTATAAAAAGTTGTACCTTTAAAAAGGATTCTTTTGTGAACTTGTTGAATTTGAAGTAAGTAATAAGAAATGTAAGAGTTTTATGATTTTGGACGAATATAACAAACAGAAGAAGTACATTAATACCTTTAAAAATGAATTAATTATGGAGTTAAATGTTCTGAAATATAGATATAAATTATATTCCGTGAATACAAAAGAAATTGAACGATATTCACAGCACAAAATAAGTTCAGAAAAAATAATTTACATTATATAAATTCCTTCAATGGCTGAAATCATGATATTTTGCATGCCTGTCTTCTTTTCTGTTACAATATTTAACATGTTTTGTGGACTAACAGCAACAAAAACATAAAGACTAATCAAACATAAAATAAATATATCTTATATCAATAATAAATATAATTTTAAATATGACTTGCTTATACTCTCTTGTTCAAACAGTTTTTAAGAGAACCGTTTCAGTTAAAATATAAATTTATTCTAATGTAGTACAAAGCCTGCATAGTTAGGTTTTAAATGCACTAGAATGAATAATTTGCAAAATATTTTATGGGGATCATCGAAATTTATTGCATCGCAGGGATTAGTCTTTCTAAAAACTGAGCTTAAAAAAGGCATTAATCATTAACTGTATGCAAAAAAAAGTTTAAAAGAATAAACGAGGCCTTTATCCATGAGATATATCCATAACATATTTGAGAACAGCATTATTAGGTACGAGTACATTGGAGGTACAAATAGGATTTCAAAATATTAACATGAAGCACCATAACAATAGTTCAGTATCACATATCTATATAACACTATTCCCTTACACTTAAACATTGTTTGAGCAGTGTGTTTACATCTATAATCAGATCTGACTCTGGCTTGATATAATTCTTAATTGATTGTTTTAGTTCAGCACATGATATCTTTTTCATTTTAAATCTCCCGTACACTTTGATTCTTCGTATTTGACGAATCTCCACTGAGGTTTTCATATATTTGGGCACTGTAAAGAAACCAATCATTTTGTCGAAACTGCAAATACTAGCTTGTTTGCATTGGTATCGACAACAGTGTCAAAGAAATCTAAAACTGACTGTCTACGTGACCAAATTATTTGTCAATTTCTGCAATTCTTCCTAATCTATTGACTTTAAAGCCTCTGAATCCATCATGCTTGATTCCTTGCGACTCCATCCACGAGGTATACTCATTATATAAGGAAACAGAGTGTGCTGCATGGCTAGGGGATAGCAACTTCGAGATTACAATCAGTGCTAGAGTGTGAACACTGGATCCTTGAGATGTAAACACCTTTTTACCAACATTTACGTTTAATAATTTCTGAACACCGATTTTTTGCTCGGTGTTTTTAAATTCTTTATTGGCTGCATGATCTGCGCCCAATATGATATGAACAGAGCATTTGAGAATCTTTTCTTCAGTCCCACCTAAATGTTGTAACATTGTAGAACAATCACCTGCTCGATCTGTCATCTACAAATCTATGGAGCTTTTGATACCTTCAACATCGGAATCGGCTAACAATGCTTGACACTTCAATTTAAATTCATATGATGCAGTACTGTCAGCTCCAGAATGGCTAACATTCTCTGTATACCCAGTTGTCATGGATTACCCAAAATTATCCCAGGATGATGAATTTAAGTGGACTGTATAATGAATATCTTTCGAGAGAAAGGATATTAAAAATACCAAGCTTAAAGTACTCTTATTATATCTCCCAAAAGTGAAATAAATACGTACTGAAATGTAGGTTGACAAAGTAGTGTATTTAGATCAGTGTAGAGAAATGAGATTCAAATGAGACTGAAATGAAACTGAATGAACATGAAGGGAAAACTCCCTTTTATACACAAAATAAGATGAATGTTGTTAATCCTTAGGATTGGTAAAAAGGCGCGCTCCCGAATTGCCTCCAAAAACACACCAGAATCCTATAATAATAATAATGAATAAAAAACCTCCCTGCGGAGGGAGGGAAAAAAAATAATAAATAATAAGAAAAAACCCTCCCTGCGTAGGGAGGGAAAAACAATAAATAATAATAATAACGAAGAAAGTGAAGCGATAGTTTCCCGACCTTTGCATCAACAGGACGTATCGTTTTAGTACCAAAACCAGGAAAAGATTCAGGGCATTTGAAAAATTTAAGACCCCAATCCATGCAAAATTGCATTTTTAAAATTTTTTCGTACGTTTTAACAAATCGTCTAAGTTCCGTTTTACATTCATTACTCCATCCTTCCCAATTTGGATTTATGAAAAAGAAATTGATGGATCATATACATTTTACTATACAAACGTTTTAGAGTCCTCCAACGATGTCTCCGTAATGGCGGTGGATTTTTCAAAGGCTTTCGACACAATTTCCCACAAGTACATAATTCAAACTTGTACAAAAAAGGCTTTGGAGACTACATAATCCGAATGGTTGGAGCTCTCCTTTACAACTCCAAAACAACAATTGAATATGGACCCGTAAATAATGAATTCTTCAATAAAAGAGGTGTAAGACAAGGCGACCCTGCATCCGCCTTATTGTTCATTATTTCATTAGATCCATTAATACGAAAAATACATCAGGACGCATCAATCACAGGGTTTTCTTCGTTAATATCCCATCCCAAGTGTTTATGCTATGCCGACGACCTGACAATGATATACTCAGGCGGTCCGCTACGGACTATTAAGTCAGTTACAAAGACTTAGACTTATTTGAAAAGTTTTCAGTAGTTTCTGGACTAAGTTTAAACCCTGAGAAAACTGAAATCATTAGTCAATACCATCCATTAATTGGAAAATCGTGGCCCCATTTTAATTCTGTCAGTAGTATAAAGTTATTAGGATCATGGATCGGGACAAACAATGTGGAAAAAAACTTGGAGGAAATCATCGCAAGGATAAAAAATGGTTATACTTATTTTTCGTCACTTGGCCTTAACTTTTGGAACATGATTAGGGCTTGGAATACCTACATAATATCAAGAGTGATTCACCTTTTACGTGTAACTCCTTTTGACGAAACTATTGCCACTCAAGTAAATTGCATAGAAGCATCTTTTCTAAAGCTACAGAAGAAGAAAAACCTCTCTAAAAGACGTCTACACAATCCTCTTAATTATGGCGGCCTCTCGGTCATAGACTTTCCTCTCCTTTGGAAAACACTAAACTCCTATTGGATTAGGCTACTATGGACAGAGGAGCATTACTGGAATGAACACTTGTCCGCTTATCTACAAATAAATTACGCAAAGGATCCATACTCAGGCTTAAATAAAGTCTTAAAACATATTTCAAGTTACTCGGGAAGGATGCTAAAAATATCTGCTGGGATCAAAAGCGTAGTTTGCTCTATAGAGAAATCTCTAAGATGGGAATTTCCCACTAGAGATACCATAAGCGATTTAGAAATTAAAATCACGGAATAGATTTTGCAGGTGAGACAGAAAGCTCCACTTTTTTACTCAATAAAATGGCTTTTCTACGTTTCAAGAAAGCGTTTGGCGATTATGTTCCGTGCACAAGACCTATAATTCCTATACGTTTACGTTTATTCCTAATGGACGTTTCTAGTGTCCGTAAGCTCTGCATCTCTCCGACCATGGAACCTTTTAGAGAATACTTAAAGAGAAGAAAACTTAACCTCCCTGCCATGAAAAGCATCGAGGCAATAAAAAACAATTTGCTCTCATCCTCCGAAAAATGGTTTAAAATACCGAATCCTCACAGGAACACTCGAATTAAATGCAAAGTTCTTTTCTGGTGAAAAGAAAAAGTGTGGTTTTTGCAAGGTGAAAGATGAAACCAGCGAGCATTTTCTTTTCGGATGTGAGAAACTTGCTCCGTTGTATACTGCTACCGGCGAGATTTTAAGCGAGAATTTTGGCTTCTACCATTTGAAGAGAGACGATTTTATTGCCTTTTACCATGGAAAAGAACAACATATCATCAACGCGGTGATCACAAAGACACATCACTTGCTCTACGCGAAAAGATCTGCTTTAGACAGTGATATCAGCGGCGTTTTACCTACAGTCAAACTTCATTTAAAGACTTTAAATTTTCTAAATAATACTTAATTACATCATGTTTAAAAAAAATAATTTTATAACTGTAACGTTGTGTTTTATTTTTTCCTGCATTGTTTCTTTTATCTCTTATTGATTTGTTGTCTTTTATGTGTCTGCTTGTTACTCTACCATATATATTTGTTTTAGTCTTTTTGTAGGTATTGTGCTACCTTACGTATATTTTTTTAGGGTAGTTTTTTTTTGTTGATATACATGTCAATAATTACATATTTACTTCTTGTAGAATAAAGGATCGCCAGTTGGCCAAAAAAAAAAAAAAAAAAATAACGAAGAAAGTGAAGAAAGGAGGAGTGAAGATAGGCAAAAATCATCACAAGGTAGAGGCTTTTGCAGATGATCTTACTGTCCTTTTCTCGGGAGAGAGTAAAGATATTATGAAGGCAATAAATAATACTTTCAAATTCTTGAAAATTACTCTTTGCTATCAGGACTTAAAGTCAACGTTGACAAGTCGAAAGCAATTACAAACTGCTCTGGAGTATTGGAAATTTATTGACTAAAATATTTAACAGTTTTAAAAATCTTGGGATCCAACATTTCCTTAAGTTCAACTGATGATCTTAAATATATTGAATCAAAAATATATAGGCTGTTTCTAAATATTCCCAAATATTGAATTCGAACGCACCATCAAGGATTTACGCATGGAATGGGTTAGTTCTTCCAAAGGTAACCCATCTATTAAGATCTACAATATTTTCTCAGACACTGGCGTCCAAGATTCGAGAACTGGCCTTAAAATTTATTTTTAGAGATGGTCAGAACAGGTTAATAACGTGGAGAAGAATTTCACTCCCCCGAAAGTATGGTGGCCTGGGAATGATAGATTTCGAAGTTTACTGAAAAACAAATTTGTTTTCCTGGTTCAAGCGAATTCTAGCTCCCGGGACGCTATGGTCTGACATATTAGAGAATAAAATGGTGGAAATGTTTGGCATGTCAAAAAACAGTGTTAGAGGAAAAGGGCCAGGCAAGCTTTTCGATGCTTGTAAATCTATAAGTGAATTTTGGAAACAAAATGTTGAAATTAATTATGAATTAATCAATAAAGTTTTAGCTAAAATGCAATGGGAAGAGCCCACCCTAGAAAATAGAAGATTGTCATTTTTATCATGTACCTCAATCAAGCGGAAATAGATTATATTGGAGAGGTTTTGGGTGAAAACTGTTGTTTTACTTTCAATGAAAAGCTTGAACGGGAAAAAATCCTAAATGAGATTACTTTCAAGACGAGACTGATTGGTCCAAGAGACTGTTTTTTTAATTACTTGAAGGGCATTAGGAATGGTATATTATGGGACCTTTTGGTAAAGAAAAATGATAGAATTTTTTTAATAAACCAAATAGGTAGGAAGATAGAACGATTAAATCTAAAGTGCTCAGTAAAAGAAGTTTTGAAATGTTTGGAAGATGGGAACCTGAATTTCGCATCATATTGGTTTAAATACCGAATTATTACCAATACACTTCCATTTGGTAGCATTTTTGGAAGGACTGAGGCTGAAAGAATTTGTTTCTTTTGTAATGAAGCACCGGAAATATCAACACATTTTTTAATCGACTGTCAAACCATTGGGATTGTATGGGAACAATTGGTCGAGGAGTTTTATTTTAGATTACGAATTTACTTGACAAAAAGAGATTTTTGCTATATTTATACAGGTCCATTCAAAGAAGAAATAAATGCAATTGTCACTAACATGCAGAAAGCATTATACAAATTTAGAAGTACAAAAACAACCCTCCCAAATAATTTTAACATATTTGTAATGAATACGATAAATGATTTTTTATCTTAATTTCTTAAAGTGATGTAGTATTGTATTTTAGGTTTAAACTATTTTTGTGTTTTTGCGTTTTTAATACTATGAAATGATGCAAATAAAGTTGTACTT
Organism: Caligus rogercresseyi; assembly: GCA_013387185.1. Taxonomy (NCBI): domain Eukaryota; kingdom Metazoa; phylum Arthropoda; class Copepoda; order Siphonostomatoida; family Caligidae; genus Caligus; species Caligus rogercresseyi. The sequence continues at coordinate 18,852,645 of CP045901.1, forward strand.
GTGTACAAAAAAATTAATATAATAATGTTCATATATTTTTGCATAGGTTTGAAAATGTTAACTTATGACTATTACTTTTTAAATACTTAGATATACTTTTTATTTATAATCATTATAAATGACTTGATTTATACAGAGGTTAGAGGATTTCAAGACTACTTGTTAAATTTCACTTATTGTCGATGAATGGATAATCCATTGATCAAAAAACAGTATACATTTAATATGATAAGAAATCTACGTCATGATTTAAATATTTAATCGACTATTTGTAGATAATACATTTGTTCAAAAGCATATCTTTTAGTGTATCAAAGATAAAGTAAAGTATAAATACTGGGTTCTCTAAAGAAACTTCAGCAGTGACAATTGTCCTTAGCTATCAACATGATGAAGACCATTTCTGCAGTCCTTCTCCTGGCCGCTGCTGTCAGCGCGGTTCCATCCCAAAGACACATCGGTAGAATTGTTGGCGGAGAAGAAGTGGAGCCCAACAGCATCCCTTTCCAAGTCTCCTTTCAGTCCAAGAACAACTTCCACTTCTGTGGTGGCTCCGTCTTGGACAAGGACACTGTCATCACTGCTGCCCACTGCTGCGTCAACTTCAGACCAAATGACGTCAAGGTTGTTGCCGGAGAACACGACCTCTTTGTCAAGAGCGGTGATGAGCAGGCCGTTAATGTCGACCAGATCATCTACCACGAACTCTATGGATCTGCAGGAACCAACTACGATGTCTGCCTCTTGAAGCTGAAGAGCTCCTTGGAGTTGGGCGGCAAGGTCAAGGCCGTCTCTCTCCCCAAGAAGGACGAGGTATTCTCCGGAGACCTCGTTGTCTCTGGTTGGGGCACCCTCTACGCCGGAGGACCCTCTTCCGATGAGCTCCGTGCCGTCACTGTTCAGGTTGTCTCTGACGAGGACTGCGAGGATGCCTACCCCGGAATGATCGATGAGACCATGATATGCGCTGCTGCTCCAGAGAAGGACTCCTGTCAAGGAGACTCCGGTGGCCCACTTGTCCAAGGAAACACGCTCGTTGGAATCGTCTCCTGGGGACGTGGCTGTGCCTTTGCTGGATATCCCGGTGTCTACGGAAAGGTCACCGAGTTCCTTGACTGGATCGCTGAGCAATAAAGTCAATGAGATATATTTTGAATATTCTTTAAATAAACACAATAACTTATCCTTTAGGATAAATTAAGTTTAAAATAATCTATTCATTGCCTCAACGGTTTAAAATGAATGCCTTGATACAAAGCTATGAAACCTCTGTTGCTTGCAAGGGGTATGTGCCATGAGTCCTCAGATTTGTGAACATTATTAACCTTGAGTTATCAACATAACTTTTTAGAGTTCCCTTATTCTCTTTTTTACTTTCACAAAAGCAACAACAACAACGGTTGTTTGAAATTTGCACGGTAAGAGGATTTATAATGATGGGGGTTGAGGTGAAAGGGAAGGAAGGGCTCATTTTTACTTGCTTGCACTTAAGTATTCATTTGATGGCTGCTTGATGGAGAAACCGATGGCTCTGGTGGTCCCAAAATGGTAGTGTCCGGACAAAAAGTAGACAATTTTGGTCATACATTATTATTTTAATTTACAAATTTTGGAGGTGCGTCAAGCTGTTGGTAATTAAAAAAATATATATGATTACTACAAATAACCCGCAAATTATCTCTGCACTGCAAAGTTATCTATTTTTCAATTGAGGATACAATTTTTCTGAATATACATATAGTTCATCATGTCAGAGTATGACAATTTGGTCATTCCTAGATGCCGTGGGGCAAGGAAGAAATACTTTTCTTTCGCCCTTTGTCAAGGGAATTTTGATATGACCATTTCAAAGAGGTTTTATTAAATCTTTAAAAAATTTAGAGTGGAATTAACTTGAAATGTTGGAACACTGAGTCATGCCCTGATGTGAACCGATCCCTTCACAGAAAAAATATTATATGTCATTTTATTTTTCCCCTGTATTTTAGTTCGTATATAAAAGTCGAAGTAGTTGTGTATAAAATTAATAAGAAGATATTTTAGTCTTAAATTAATACAACGACAAAGGAAAAACAAAACAAATTAGAATAAATAAATACAATAATATCACAATGGTATAACAGACTCCAGTATATAAAAACATAATTATGAAGCAGTTTGTTGTATTCAGACTTAAACAGACATTAAAATTCATATAGCTTATAAAATTTAAATTACTTGTTAATTATCTTAAAATAACTGAATACATAGTTAGGAAATACTTGATTTCCCTTGAAGCGAGATTCAACGAGTTGTCGGTTACGGAGGGTACTTTGAGGGTGAGAGCTCCATATCTGGCGAAGGCTGCCAGGATAATTCCACGGAGATCTTGGGGACTTAAAGCTCAGTCGAAGTTAGTTTGCGGGCTATTCTTGCCTTAGCATTTAAACCCGAATAATCAATTGCCTTAGGGACGTTTGATCAATTTGTAATGCTTGGAAAGTCCAAAGAGGACCACAACTCTAATTATTCCTTCATTGACATTGTCCATTCCTTTTACGTTTATTACAATTAATCTTTTTAGAATAGATATAACTGGGCAATCTACAAATGCCTGTATTGTATTATTATATGATTTGCCACAGTCTTTACAGTGTGAGCTAAACACGATGCAATTAGAGGCCACTTGCAGCTGGGCCGTGAGTTTTCTCCCGTCATGAATTCACTTCATAGAACGTTCAATTCTTAGCCTCCAGTTACTCGTTAGTTTAAGGATTTCAACGAAAACATCTGTTATGCATTGCACTTCCTCACGAACATTCGGAATAGACATTTTAAAATGCCATGAACAAGGAGTTAGGCACATATTTGTGACTCTAAAGAGAGAATATTTAAATCTCTCTTCATTGAAAGGATGAATAAGCTGAGATGAATGAACTGATAGCTCCTTATTGACAATAGCTCTTCCTTCCAAAGAAGCCGGACTATTCAAATAAAAAAAAGGGTTTGTGGACATTCTGATGGATAACGTCTACCGTCGAATTTTTATGATAAAGAGGTACATAGTTCCAAATAATTATATGAGCTGAAGCCCACACTTCAGAGATTTCCTTGATAGAGTTGTTTGTTAGGTTTGTTACAAACATTAACCTATGTTCCTCCATTATCTTTGTGGGAACTTGGTTATATCAATAAATAATTTGATATATATCTTGGGAATGATATTGGACACTTTGGTCAAACCTCCACCGAAGAGGGACCTAGGCCTCGTTACGGAATCTATATATTGCTTGTGAAAGATAATGACAGCCAATTTTTTCCTCTTGAATAGCTTTTTCTGCTTTAAACAAAACAACTGAGATAATCTGAGTGTTAAAAAGATCAATCTTCTGTAGACTATAGTCCCGCCACAAGGTAATACGTTGACCAATAGTTGAAGCTAATTGGTTCCAGTTATTGGGATGAACCCTCTCGGAGCACCAGTCAATTCCTAATATTGAAAATTAATCGGGAGACAAATGCAATTATTGGCTTGAGCATCATCGCACATGCATTTAAATACTTAATGTTATGGTTAAAATAAATCAAAATAATAAATCAACTATAATTTAAAAATATCTGCAAATTTTGTGATCATAGGATACATGTGATCATAAAATCACATGCCTACCAATTTTAAACAAGTTATTTCATTTTAGAAAGCAGATAATGCAGCTTTAATGACATATATATTTGCATTTAAAGCTCTTATTCAATGTTTTAAAAAGGCTGCAATCATATTTATTATTTTCAACAAAATATTCTTCGTCATTAAGAAATTGAAAGAGTTCTTTAGATAGGGATGGTGCATTGGGCCATTTAGGAGATATTTTGTTCTTAGAATTGGTGCCTATCAACTACAAACTGGAGGAGGGACTATGTGATTGACGAGGAGACCTTTCCAATGGACTATCCTGTCAGTGAACATGCTAATGACATTAATGGCGCTCTTGTGATAAACATTGGGATGAAGAGACAATGTGGCAAGGTGTCATTTTTGGTCTACCTCATTGATAAGATCCTAGGTTCGATAGACTAATTTTAATGCTATAATACTTATATATTCAGTCAGATGCAATTCTATCGAACCATATAGGTATAAATAAACTAATCTCATATTATTATTTTCAGTCGAAAAAGTAATAAAAACCAATATATGGAACATAGTTTACACCATCAAAAATCACATGTCCTTTTGTCTCTACATCAGTCCCAAAATAAAGAAAATAATGGATTAAAGTACAGTTTACAAACGGGTCCGGAGAACAATGCAACAGCTTCAAGAGCAAATATAACTCCAACGACCATTCATTTTATTTGAGTCGTCTAGATACACTTAGCTGCTACATTCGTTTCTTTATTCGAAAATTTCTTTATTCGAAAAGAGACACATAGGACAGAGATTAGCAATGTTAAAAAATCAAAAGGGCATGGTTTTCTTCACGAGCCAGAAGCTTATGATTCACGAGGAGATCATTAGTAAAATTGAACGTCGGTTACATGAACCAAAAGATCACCTTCATTTAAATCATTATTTTTATCTTCAATAACTGTTGTTATGACAAAAAACTTGTACAAAAAAACTGCTACAGCTTGAAGAGCAAAGATAGCTCATGATTTGATCGGCCTAACAGCTAATGACTTACGCATGTTTTCCTTACCTCGAATCCTTCAAACGGAATTACTCCATCTTTATAATAAAAGTATATTTTTCAAGTGAAGCAAAAGAATGCGTGTCAATTTTGAGTAACTCTTTTTTTTCTTCAGAGGCTGAAATTATTATAATTTTTTTCTCCTTTATTGTTTAGATAATAGATATAAAATATATAAAAATATAATATATAAGTAAAATAAACATTATAGTTTATAATAATAAAAAATCTAAACAAGAGGTATAACAATAAAACATATCATACGGGTAACTATTTATAATATTTCACAATTTTTTCATAATTTTAAAATATATTTTGATTTTGAAGGATAAAATTTGATGACGTTCCCCGCAAAAACCCATGAATCCTCGGACGGAGGGGATCTTGAGAGTGAGGGCGGCGTATCGGGCGGCAGCAGAGATCATCACGGATCGAAGAATAGACGGTTTGATAGTTTCTTTTTTGTCAAACAACTCGCTATGTAAGCTTTGGAGTTTGATAGAGCAAACTCCAGTGCCTTACTTTTAGGGGAATTGTGTCCTTTTTATTTAGGAGACCAAATAGGATCGTTGCTTTGGTATACTTATCGTCGTTGGTCTTAAGTCCCTTCACGTTGAATGACAGAAACTTAGTTAAAATTGTGACAAACGGGCAATCCACAAATGCATGTTCAACGTCGTTGTACAGTTTGCCACAATTAAGGCAATGGAAGTCGAAGGATATACAACCAGCAGAAATCTGCAATTGAACCGTGAATTTTTTACCGTCATAAATTCCAGAGAGAGATTTGAGTATCCTAGATCTCCAGTCTTCGGAAAGAGAAAGCCGTTTCAAATGGACGTTGGCAATAGACTCGGCTTCCTCATAGAAGCTTAACGACGACATCTTGAGGTGCCATGGACAGGGAAGTATATGCAAATGAGCTGCTCTTTCCAAGGGAAATCGAAAGCGTCCGTCCCGAAAAAGACTATCGGGTGATATATGATGTAGACTTAAAATTTTATCACTGATCGCTTTTTCTTCCAATCCTGGAGGGCTATCTAGATTTTTGAAAAAGTACTTTTTCTTGGTGTGCTTTCGAATAATGTCCACGGTGCAGTCACTTTTAAAGTTAGGGACCCATCTCCATATAACGCGTTGCGCTGCACCCCAAGTCTCAGAAAGCCTCGCAGTTTGTGCATTAGTTAGATCAGTTCCAAATAGAAGACGAACATACAGATCATTATTTGTTATATTAGACCTCCATTCTCTATTCGGATTCCTAGTGATGTCAATGAACACTTTAATATAAATCCTTGGAATGATCCGAGATAAAAGAGCTAGACCTCCTCCAATTTGATTTTTAGGTCGTTTTAGAGTAGGAAGATAGCGTCGATGGAAAAGTTTGAGAAGCCAATTATCTTCCTCCAACATAGCCTTTTCTGCGATTAAGGGGGAGATGGAAGCCTTATATAGTACGGCAGGGACAATTTGAGAGTTGTATAGGTCAATTCTTTTTTGAAGATTAAACCGTCTAAAACTTAAGATACGGTTATTGATGAGGCAGTACAATTTGTTCCAATTTTTGTCAAGAATACCTTTGGATCCCCAGTCAATTCCTAAAATCGAAACATCTTTTTAACGGTGCAGTTATGGATCAACTTACCCTCCATAGGATCCCATAAACCTATAGGGAGGACGAAAGTTTTAAACGGTTCAATTCCAAGCCCGACCTTATTTTAAACTTGTCAAACATTTTAAGAACAATTTCAACTCTTTAATCAGTTGCGCCTCAGAGTTTGCTTCTAGGGTTAGAGTTATATCATCCGCATAAAGGTCAATCAGGTGTTTTGAATCATGAAATTGGACTCCGAATCCGCTATATTTTCGCTTTAACTCAACTACAAGTTCTTCAATAGCGGCTATGAAGAGAAGAGGTGCAGACGGACATCCCTGTCTACAGCTTGTCCTTAGTAAGATCGGTTTACTTTCAAGGCCTCCTAAGGTTATCACTGACGATCCATTTAGCAGAAGAGCACGAACAGGGTTGAAAAATTCCTTTGGCAGCAATTTCCTCGCCGATCGAAGTATCTGTTGGTGGGAGATAGAATCAAAGGCTTTTTTGAAATCTATTCCCACCAGAGCTCCATATTTTCCTCTAGACCTGACCGAATCTATCACTGCTTGGATATTACGAGAAACGTCGGAAATTTTGCGATTCCTTAAGAAACCCTTCTGGTTATTCCCAATTTGAAATTATTAATATTATAAAGAAATGTATTGATTGACAGCAATGATAAAATGGACACTTTTCCTTGGCATGTCTCATGGGAAACTTGCATGCCATAGATGTATTTCCATTCAGATTTAATAAAAATAACTCTTTGTATTGAGGATGATTGATCTAATTAGTACGATTGTGTTATTAAATTTGGTTGCATGCAGTTTTGATATATTAATTATTGTAAAAGGGCAAAACTTGCAGTGTTATCCTTATATAAACTATTGATGAATATATTTGTTTTTAATCCATTGGAAACGTTTCGAAACAATGTAAAAAAGTGTATTTAGTCATCATAAGTTTCTAATTATCATTTTGTGGTTATTTTACTTTTCCTAATGCCAATATCATATTTTTATGAATAAGGATATTTTAACATTGATTGTTATTGCCATATTAGCCACTGTATAATAAGATTCTTTTTACTTTTAAATTTTGCGATCCAATATCATGAAACATTGTCCATTGGTATTTTTGTTTTATTAAACAAATATGTTTTTTATAGATACATATTTTATACTGATTTTATACTTTAAATTTTTATGTTTTAATATCTTTGAATTTTTTTTTACTTTTAAAGAATTAGCTTTATCTTTTCACAAAATCATAAATTGTTATGATTAAAAGTACTACATATGTTGTACCTCTTAAGAAAAACTTTTATTTATTGGTAAACAAAAAGATCTTCACGAATGTTGAAAATTATAGTTGCTATTTTCATACCTAAAGTTTTGTCTATAAGTTTATAATAGTTTTGTAAGGTCTTGAAGAATCCAATATATATATATATATGTATACAAAAACTGAGCAAGGAGATCTGTGTAATCCGATTGACTCTTAGATCCTAGTAGTGTGCACCTTAAGTTTTTTTAAGAGTCATGACCTCATAGAAATATTCGTTTATTATGTTATTATGGCATTTCATAGTTATTACATTTTTTCTATTGGACATAATTATGTCTTTGAAGTTTGAAAGAATACATTGTTAAGACCTATTAAAACAAAGATATATTTTCCATTTTTGTGCTTCTGGCAGATTAAAAAAAAACAATTGTAAGTATTGAATGATTAAGCTGTATTATATATTTTCAAAATTAATGAATGGATCATGTAAATATTTATGCTCATATTTAAATGGAAACCATTGAAATAAATAAAAAATCTTTATTATCACAATTTGTAATAAAAAATATGATCGAAAATATTGTTGTCTACACTTATTTAAGGACTGTAATTCAAGGGTAAAACTAGAAGAAATCGATTTTTTATTGAAAATTCTAATTCATATAAGTATATATGCATATAACTAATAATTTGTTTGATCTTTCATTTCTAGGTATGTGTGAAATATTTGGTCGTCTTTAATAAACTAAGAAAGGAGACTGTAAGCAAGTAATAGAAAAATTAAATTTATATAATTGTAGTCATAAAAATAGCTCATATAGGAGTACTTAACTATCAAAGTGAAGGTCACAGGTTCGAGAGGAGAAAGTTTGTTTTGATGGACCTTTTTGAAAAGGGTATTCGATGGAGTAAATTATATTTCATATATATATATAACATTTAAAAATAGTTTAAAAAGGATCTTTTAAATATGTAATTGGTGATTGAAAAGTGTGATAGGACCCAATACATCCTATGAATAATATGGGTGAGCATGCACATCAATAATTTAGAGTCAGGAACTATTTGATAATGGAACGCTCAAAATATATATATTGATTAGCTAGCAATGCTATAAAAAGTTGTACCTTTAAAAAGGATTCTTTTGTGAACTTGTTGAATTTGAAGTAAGTAATAAGAAATGTAAGAGTTTTATGATTTTGGACGAATATAACAAACAGAAGAAGTACATTAATACCTTTAAAAATGAATTAATTATGGAGTTAAATGTTCTGAAATATAGATATAAATTATATTCCGTGAATACAAAAGAAATTGAACGATATTCACAGCACAAATAAGTTCAGAAAAATAATTTACATTATATAAATTCCTTCAATGGCTGAAATCATGATATTTTGCATGCCTGTCTTCTTTTCTGTTACAATATTTAACATGTTTTGTGGACTAACAGCAACAAAAACATAAAGACTAATCAAACATAAAATAATATATCTTATATCAATAATAATATATTTTAAATATGACTTGCTTATACTCTCTTGTTCAAACAGTTTTTAAGAGAACCGTTTCAGTTAAAATATAAATTTATTCTAATGTAGTACAAAGCCTGCATAGTTAGGTTTTAAATGCACTAGAATGAATACTTTGCAAAATATTTTATGGGGATCATCGAAATTTATTGCATCGCAGGGATTAGTCTTTTAAAAACTGAGCTTAAAAAGGCATTAATCATTAACTGTATGCAAAAAAAGTATAAAAGAATAAACAAGGCCTTTATCCATGAGATATATCCATAACATATTTGAGAACAGCATTATTAGGTACGAGTACATTGGAGGTACAAATAGGATTTCAAAATATTAACATGAAGCACCATAACAATAGTTCAGTATCACATATCTATATAACACTATTCCCTTACACTTAAACATTGTTTGAGCAGTGTGTTTACATCTATAATCAGATCTGACTCGGCTTGATATAATTCTTAATTGATTGTTTTAGTTCAGCACATGATATCTTTTTCATTTTAAATCTCCCGTCCACTTTGATTCTTCGTATTTGACGAATATCTGGTGCCAGTGTAGCTCTAACTAGCCTATCTCTGACAGCAATTGTTTCTGTCAGCCTTTCACTCAAGTCAAGAGAATCTCTTGTAACTGGGCCTTGGTGTCCCTATGGGTTATTGGAAATGGGTGGAATGTTATACTCAATATGCGACAGAGCGATGCGTGCTGTGATCCGCAGAGGCCTGAGTGCGATCTAGGAGGTATGTATATATATGAAGAATTAATAGACAAGAATATGATTTTATAGTTTATTTCAGTGGAGGAATATTGGGAAGGTCTTGACTGTGAGGAGGATATGAAGAGAGTGAGAGAGGGAAGGTAAGGTAAGTACGACCCACAAGCATCAGCTTGCCGGTCAAACTTGATTATTCCTTCCTTCTTATAAATACATATAAACGATAATAATAATAATACTAATAGGGGTGAGCAGAGAGAGGGCTCCTACTCAGGCCGCCACATCCCTTACTCATATTAAGTAGCTTCATTGTCCTTTCCGCTTTTTTTCTTTGAGCTGCTCTTTTTTTATTGGCGCTAATTTTTTGGAATTTGACGGTGTGCAAATAGTTGGATTCAACGGTTCTAACAGCGATTACATTTGTTGACGTTCTTGCCCATTTCCATCGTTACTGCTTTCATCGTTAATCAGCTTTGAGAAGGATGAGTGACCTATTTTTGGTCACAACATTCTTGCGAAAATGAGTGTGAACAGATGTTGATCCTCCACTTGCTACAATACGGACATCTAAATCTGCAAATTCCGACACACAGCCCAAGTTTGTAAGTGGAGCAACTGTAGTTTGGTCTCATCAATATCAACAGACCTTTACTCACTATTGGTTTGCCGAAAAAAAATCATTTCTGCCAACTGTCGCTTTTGTGTATTTATCACCTCATCAAGTACTGCGCCATAAAGTCTTCTTTGTTCATCATCTGTACGTACAGGATTATCTCTTTTCCGCTTCAGGTCTGGTAACTTTTGTTGAAAGAATGATTGTATTCCGGCCCAGTTTCGATTTTTATTTCTTCTTCATTACCTCGTTCATCTATCCCTAGAAGATCCATTAAGGGGAAAATGAAATCTCCACTGAGGTTTTCATATATTTGGGCACTGTAAAGAAACCAATCATTTTGTCGAAACTGCAAATACTAGCTTGTTTGCATTGGTATCGACAACAGTGTCAAAGAAATCTAAAACTGACTGTCTACGTGACCAAAATTATTTGGCAATTTCTGCAATTCTTCCAAATCTATTGACTTTAAAGCCTCTGAATCCATCATGCTTGATTCCTTGCGACTCCATCCACGAGGTATACTCATTATATAAGGAAACAGAGTGTGCTGCATGGCTAGGGGATAGCAGCTTCGAAATTGCAATCAGTGCTAGAGTGTGAACACTGGATCCTTGAGATGTAAACACCTTTTACCAACATTTACGTTTAATAATTTCTGAACACGATTTTTTGCTCGGTGTTTTAAATACTTTATTGGCTGCATGATCTGCGCCCAATATGATATGAGCAGAGCATTTGAGAATCTTCTCTTCAGTCCCACCTAATGTTGTAGCATTGTAAAACAATCACCTGCTCGATCTGTCATCTACAAATCTATGGAGCTTTTGATACCTTCAACATCGGAATCGGCTAACAATGCTAGACACTTCAATTTAAATTCATATGATGCAGTACTGTCAGCTCCAGAATGGCTAAAATTCTCTGTATACCCAGTTGTCATGGTTTTTCGTGATCTACCAGGACCTGAGATAGTGATGTGGTCAGCCTTTACTTCGTATAGCTTGTGACCTGCTGCTTTGGTTGTATCATCTAAGCCAACCGTAACAACATCATCATCACCTTTATTCAAATTATATTTAAAAAAGGAAAAACCTTCCATATCTTAAAAAGGGTTGGTTTAATCATGTTTAAGCTGTATATTTGCAATCCTGGACCATAAAACCCCTAGTTAGACATCTTACATGTGGTGTTTGTTGTAAAAAATCAAATTTTCACTGAAATTATATTATTTTGGCGGCCATTTTGAACTTTTGAGTGTTAGCGACGTCAAACGTCATCGTATGTCAATTTTTTTGTCAGATTTGGAATCGGCATACAATTTGGCCATATAAACCCCAAGCCTTTCATTCATTTCACAAAAAAGGCCAATTTGCCAAACCCTAGCATTATGTCGAAGGGAAAAACATAGTTGAAGCTTTCACAAATTAAAATGGACATCAATTTTCTCAATGAAATATATTTTGATAGAAAAATTTATTTTGTAAGAATAAACCTTCTTCATTTCTTGAGCAGAAATGAGGATGAAAGATATGTTACTCATCTAAATTGGGAATGTACAAACTCAACTTAGATAATAAAAAAGTACTCGCATATTTGGGCCCCTACAGCGCCCATATGTTCGGCCTTCGGGTATGGGTACGTTTTGGAGATAGTTTGTGAGTGAAACAGACCTTAAATAATAAAAGAGAGGAGAGAGAAAATAATTTTCTGTTTATACAAACATTCCTCATAAAAAGTTTGACTTTGTACAAAGAATATGTTTTAAGTCACATGAGATGCTTTTTTCTTTTCTATTTCTCTAACTCATCCTCCTCCTTTTCTTTTTCTTTTTCCTCTCTTTACCTTGAAAAGTAGGTAGTAAAATCAGACAAGGAATATTTTGTTTTTCATTCTGGCCCCATCACTTTGCAAATAGTTTTATTAGGTCTGCCTTGACCAAAGGATTCCATAGGTACCTTCAAAGTTCAAATCTGACAATAAATGTGGGAGGAGATAGCGTGCGGACATACAGACGGACAGAGATTGGTGAATTATTATATAGATTTGTACAATGCTTTCTGTATTCCACTCAAACATGTACTTCCCATTTCTTCCTCATTCATTTTTTTTCTTGGTCAATTTCTTTCAACAGCCGTATTTTTCTTGAATCATTTCTTATGGCCACAATATGTTTGTTGTTTATATTTATTACTATCATACACGATAGACATACTATGAAAACGGACATATAACACTAAAGTAGAGAAGACAACCACACTACGGGGTATCTGTGTTACATAATAATATTGAAACAACACCTATGTGCATATACTTATTCCTACTAAAATACTAAAAAAATTACAATAATATTTTTCATTATTAGACGTTGCATAAATTTAATTATTCTAATGTTTCGTCCTCCTCTTGAGAAACTTCATGTCTCTGATAGGACAGAGCAGGACATCTGTTTATGAGGTGATCTGCAGTCTGCGGTTCTTCCGTGCAGAGATCGCAAATTGGACTGATGTTCTTCCATTTCTTTGACTGTTTTTTGGAACTCGTTTTTGTTTAGAATTTATTTTAATTTACCTTCTTGATGATTCCAAACTTTTGCAGTCGTTGTCAACTTGGGGGTTGTTTACATCGGTGCACGGTGGGCCGTTGTAGTGTTGCTGTCAGTATTATCTTCTTTCCCAGTGTCCCCATTTGATACTCCACCAGTGTTTGTGTCAGTATTTACGGTATCTCCTTCTACTTCAGCGCCTTATTCGAGACGGTATCTGTTCTCTCTTGGTGGCTAGATGGTCGGTAGTGGCAATATTTAAATGAGTATTTAAATGATGTGCATATCATGTACATAACTGTTAGGATGCACTTTAATATTTAATATGATATATTATGCTTAAGTATAAATGTCACGCAGAAAAAAATCTTTCTTCTTAAATTCTTCCTGAATCAAAAAACGATTTTTCAAAAGTGAACGATTAATGGCAAAAAACAACTGAAATCTTGGTTTAAATCCTATACATTTTTTACAAACTATATCTATATATATGATATAAATATACATATATGTATATATATATATATATGTAATTATTCCTTGCCATTAATAATCAGTGGCAAGAGTTGTGAAACTGTAATGGAGGCGTCTATAAAAGTTATGGATATAATTAAACAAAACAACTGAGATAATCTGAGTGTTAAAAAGATCAATCTTCTGTAGACTATAGTCCCGCCACAAGGTAATACGTTGACCAATAGTTGAAGCTAATTGGTTCCAGTTATTGGGATGAATCCTCTCGGGGCACCAGTCAATTCCGAAAAATTGAAACTTTTCTCTTTACTAAACAATGACCTATGCTTTGTCCTTCCAAAGGATCCCAACATCCGATCGGAATAAAAAAATTGTTTGGATTTTCTTAAGTTTTTACTCACAATCAAATCAAAATGGTCTTACAGTTTACTAGAATCGGATACTTTAATTTGCTTGGGAGGTGTCAGCTAGGACCATCCGTGTTTTTCTTTTTTGCATATTTACGTGAGTAATGGAAGACAAAATGGAAGCACAATAGGAAGTATATACAAATACATCCTTAAATTTCCATATTTAATCATAATTTAATCTTCTCTCTATGTTAGTTCGAAATTTATATCTGTTTACTATTGGCAAACACTTATAGAATATGCATACACAAAGTCTAGATCACAAAACCACACATAGGGATATCTGCGTTGCAATATATAATGGATAGTCATTGTATTAGTTACTGAAATTTAAAAAAATAACATTATTTATCAATGTTTATTTTAAGATATTTAGAATATTCAAAAAAATATTCGTCTTCTTCTTGTGATTTTTTTTTTGTGCTTAGGACAAAGCGAGGCATCTGTAGATTGTTTCCTCCATAAAAAGATTAGTAATTCTGAGTATTAAGAGGCTTAAAAGGGTATACGTTTGAAGGCAAGAAGGAACTCCACAAAATGAAAATAAATATAAAGGATACTATAATGATGCAGTATCTATGAAATCGAAGGTTTGTTAATATCATAGATTATCAAATATTTAAATATCTTATAGAGCATGTTTTCATTGGGTGTTTATCTCACAGTTCCCAAAATATATATATATTAAAAAGTTAAAGGCATCAAAATCAATTATAAATATAAAAAATGCAAAAAAATAAACATTAAGGGTTGTAAAAAGATGTTTTAAAAACGAAGTACTTATTGAAAAATAAAATAATCGATAATAAAAGAAGTCACTCTACAACAGTTAAAATTAAGATAACATAAAAACTCGAGTAAAAGTCTTCCATCTTAATGTATGAGTAAAGATTTAGCTCCTTATTAACGCCATTCCTGCTTGAAACAATATTTTATCACTTAAGTACATATTTGTTAGCTTTGTGTTATTTAATTGATGATGTCCTGTGTAATTCTACAATCATTCATATATTTAAGTTTAACTTAATTTTATTTCCTCAGCCTAAAAAAACCATTCCTACAAGATTTACAACAGCTTAGTTATTTCTTATGAAAACTTCATATAAAAAAGCTCCATTAAATATAGGAGAGCGAATTAAAGTTTTACGGATATTAACTTTACTGAACAATTAATTATATTTTTGCATCTCTTTTAAAATTATTCAATTAACTTTTTGTAATTAAATCGAAAGCATTCAAGACCTAAAGAAATGCAAAGTCTTTTATTTTAAGCATTTAATTCGTTCTTTCCATGGAATTATTCATTTAATTCTTAGTAGAATTTAAATCACGATGAATCCCTAGTAAAATAAATTATATGATAATTGTCTTAGATTATAAGCAATTAAATATAGTTGATAAGAATACTCTTTTGATAAATATTAAATCATTAGAAAAATTAAGAAACATAATTTTCATAGTTACAATATATCTATAAAAAATATTTGCCGTTAGATTTGGTGCAATAAATAAAGTTAATGTTTAGTTTGGTGTAAAAACGATTGTGAGTCCAGAACAACTTTCTATCACAAGAAAAGGTTCGGTGTTGATATCGGTCTGGAACACGAAATATCAAAAAAAAAATTACGCAAGCAATATCAATAATATATAAACTGCACTTGATCGGAACATATTTTACATTATTTTAACGAAAAATCATATTCATCTCATGTAAAGCCGAATGTAAGATACTCAGATACATGTTACAAGAAAATTAATTATTTGCTTTTTTGTTAAGATTGACATTATTTGACAGAAATTGATGGGCCATCAAATCAACTCAGATACAACAAGTAAGTCAATTGCAAAAACCAAAATTTTAGATTTTATTAGACGGTGGCCATTTTGAAAGTTAAGTGACATTTCATATTTTCCTTATTCAAACAAAAAATAATAAATGAGAAAAAATTGCTTAAACTTTTGTCCCTGTAATAAAAAGATAAAAGATAAGTTGTTTGTCTGGCTAACAAATAAAAAATTGACGTTCAGGCCTGTCTGTTATTTCTAGAATTTATGATTATGCAGGACATTTTTTAATTGGGTTTATAAAAAATAAGAATAGGAAAATGCTTTTTTTCTGTATGTAATATAACATATCATATAATATTATTATGAAGCGCACATTAAAACTGACAACTAATCAACAATTTCCCTTTGAAAGAAAATTGTTCTTTGAAGTAATAAGCCTACATGTTTATATCACCATTATAGAATTACGATGAAAACCATATCCCTCCACTAACTTAAATAATTTACATGTAATGACATTTGGGTCCTTTCATGGCTCATAAATCATAAGTGAGGTTGAAAGGACTCCAATATCTTTTGATGGTTAATATATTCTTTGTTTTATGTAAAATACTTGGGAGGCCTTTAATAAACCTTTAGACTAAAAGGAAGTCAGATCAATCCGGATCTAAATCTAGGTATGTATGAAAAGTATAGAAAGAGAAGCTGTATATGGAGGAAATATTATTATTTTTTATATTTAAATACCTACTAATACGCTCAACAAATATATATTAATTTTATGCCTAATTCACAATTGGATTCATTTAAAAATGTAATTGAAGCTATTTACTCATATATAGTTATGAGAGGGCAGATAATATCATAATGGCTCTTCAACGAATAGGTCTTGTCGTAGGATTAATATCCATCGCAAAAAAGCTAAGGCAAATCAAATCTAAGCAAATTATGTAATGTTGTATTTCAAAGGTGCTCTTCTGATCAATGAAAAACGATGTTTTTATTTTTCTGTCGAACCAAAAAGCCAAACAAATAACTATGACAAGGAGCTCTTTGGTCTTATATATATATAATTATAAAACAAAGTCTTTTTTCTCTCATGGTTTTTTATTTATAGTATCACAACAACTGCAAAATAATCACATTTACAGAAGTTGTCAGGAGTATATATGGATTGTTGATTGGCTACCGTCCTGCGTTGAAAAAAAGTATTTGATGCAGTAACATAACTACATATATCATTGTTTCTAGGAAAACAGCAATATTTTTCTGTGTTGAATTTGGACTCAAGGCATCTATGTGGTGAATGACAGTCGGAATTATGTATGTGTTTGAGGCAACGATGATGCCCCACATACACAGGTTCAAGCTCCCAAGAATTTACACGAACGTGTTACCTTGTTGACTATTTCCTCAATGTTCTTCCGTTGAGCATTCCTTTCAACCCATGATCCTTGTAGTTTTACACTTTTACATTCTCGGAAGCTCGACCAACACTTCAATATCTAGCTATTCTATACTTGATAAATCTGTTTTTGCTTCATTGATTTTTTAGCAGGAGGTCAGTGGACATCTTTTAAATAGGAGTATTGTTATAACGCATCTTCTAACAGTACAGGAGCTGCTGCTGCTGTTCCATAGTTGATGTTTTGTTCTGGAGCCAGTTAAAAATACGCCGACCATCCTAATTACGAAGTCTCGGAACTCCTTTCAGAAAAGGCCTGAAATAATATGTTGATGAGATAAGGAATCAAACGCCATAGGAAAATCAATCGCAATTAGACATGAGTTATTGTACGTTTCGGTTATAGTTTGGACGAAAAAGGCACAAAAGATCCATTATTTTATATTTTGAAAGTCGTACTGACAAGAATACAGGTACGGGCTTGATATTTTTTTCATCCTATATGCGAGAATAGTTAAAAATATCTTGTAAATGCAATACTGCATTGTTAAGGAATGATAATAATTGTCAGGTGTCCTATATCCTTATTCTTTTTGGTACTAGTACAATAGTACATCCATCTGAAGCGAAACTAGGACAATATTCTACTGCATCATCTTTTCATTAAATGTAGCAATATTGGGAAGGAGAGAAAATCTTCATGTTTCTTGTCAAGTCCAAACGTGAATCCAGAAAGGCCAGGATATTTATTTAGATTATTTACACGGGAAGCGTATCGGTGATGTTAAAAAGACGAGAATCACATATAGTCAGGAAAGATTGGTAAGTTGGTGCTTTCCATATTGTATCTCGTGTCACTAAGTATTAATATATATAAACATGCAAATTAAGGAACTGATTTGCCCAATACTTTCCACTATTTTAGCTGCATGGAATTCACGTTAATGCTTTGATTGATAAAGCCATTAATTCTGATGTTGCTTGGGTGAGAGGATCAGGGGGAGGAATAGGAGCTGAAGAATTTCTTTTGGAGATTTGATCCTGACCTACATGATCTGATTAGTAAAATGTTTTTCTTTCAAATGGTAGTAAGTGGAGTTTTCTTTTAGGTGCTTGTCTGCTGGTTTAGCTCTACCTGCGTTTTAGCTAGGTCTGTGTAAAGCGTTAAAGTAAAGTAGCGCATGCATAACATAAAGTACAAGCGCTTTGATGCTAGAGCTCTTTGAAATAATTACAGTCATTTTAATATTATATTTGGAATCTGGCACAATATTGTAGTGATTTGATATATTTCAAATCATCAAACTCAATCCTTAAACCGGTTTAAATAGGATTGTGACGTAATTTGATGGACTAGCGACATCTAACATTAAAGAAAATAACCAGAATTTTGGCCAATTTTTTGTTTAGTTTCCCTGCATGGGCTACTTTACTTTGACGCTTCAGGTCTGTGCAGGTACTTGCGACAGTGGTCGGATCCGTCTATTACTTAAACAATGAGCATTGACTTTTGCATTCTTTTTATACATATATAAAGATGTGAAATGGCCAACAGAGGCAATGGAAGTATAAAAAGAACATGACCAAGTCTTGGTGGATACAAACGTCGCCAAAAAGGATATCTTGACGTTATAGCGATTGATTTGAATCCATGGACGACTAGATTGCAAAACCTCATATTTAAAGGACAAACGTCACAAGTGGTACCGGGTTCAATAATAATAATGGCTTGTTCTTGGAGAAAGAGTTTTGCTCCCCCTCCCAGCACAACCCTCGCGACAGCAGTTTGTGAAATAACTTTGAGGCTGTTCAATCTGTTGGAATATTGATGCACCATTGCAAAATAAAAACAAGATATGAATGGGACGAAAACTTCCCTGATAATGGTAATCGTATTTTTTCATTATTTAGTAAAGTCTTATTTATTTTTGTTATTTATGTTATTTTATGCACTGTACTATGACCTAAAAAAAAAAAAATTATAATAATAAAAATAAAGTTTGAGAAAAAAAATTATAACAATAGTGATAAATGTTTTCCAATACATTTATTTTACATTCGTCGTATATACAAGCCTCAATTCGCCAAATACCTCTTTGAAGGAATTTGAAGGAACGCAAAGCCATATTAAACTTACATCTATAACGTATATCTATAAATACATATATAAAAGATATATCTTGCAAAAAGGTACAATTGTAACTTAATGGAAAAAGGTACATCCAAGTTTGTTGTTTTTACAAAAGAAAGAAGAGAGGCAAAAGAAAAGTATAAGAACAATTCCTCAATATGTCTTCATCTGTATTTTCTCCTACATGGATACTGGGTCTCTTTCTTTAACATTTCTTTGTGTGTGTATGTGTCTTGTTTTGTATACAATAATGCTTCAAAACACACACACAGGAAGAAAAAACTTATTCGTGCACATGGAAGAAAATATGGTTATATGTCCAAGGGTAACTTTAGCTTCAATAATGGCTTCCTTTTATTCAAATCAATGGATACATTTTTGATACACCAACAAGCAACCCTTAAAAACAACAACAAACTTTGAAAGAATGCTTTTGTTGGAGGTATATGGATGATAAAAAGTAGATATTGACATGCATAAACATGGATATATATGTATAGTGTATATATAAACATCTCTACATATAGGCCAAAAAAGAATTGACTATTATAACAAGGCATTCATCAAGAACAACAATAAAAAACATGACATGACATAGAAGGAGATGTGATAACACAGGGCAACAAAAAAATATTTTTTTTAAATCGTCCAGGGTTTTCCTGCTGAATTAGACTAATTTTAATGCTCTGAGTCCGAAAATGACCTTGGTTTTGCTCAATCAGGTCAGGTTTTTTGCTACATAATTTTTAAAAAATCGATTTTTTGTAAAAAAAAAACTAATTTCTGTGGATCATCAGCTGAGAAACCCTGACGATTTTTTCCCATTTCCTCAAGAAATAAAAATCAACATATCCAAATTTATTCAGTTTTTATTTAGTCCATCAAATTTTATAAGCATAATAATCATAATATTAGTATAAGAATGTGCGTTACATGACACAGAAGTTCAGAATTCACGGCATAAATCGGCGTTTCTTCGATTCCCGTGTGTGAGCAGCTGCTGTGTTGTCTCGCTTCAGCGACCAGCAGTAGTCCGCCATCATGACTGCGTCCCACCTCCCTTGGTACCTCTCCTCCATTTGGCGCATGTCCTGATGGAACCTTTCTCCCTGCTCGTCGCTCATCGCCCCGAGATTTTCAGGAAACTTCTCCATGTGTGAGAACAGGAAGTGCATCTATATACTCATCAAACACCCGAGTTTTGGAATGCCTCTATCATGGTGCTAATGAGTCTGGCGTGGTTTGCTGCCTTCGTGTTCCCCAGGAAGTTGTTCACCACCTGCACAAACGATTTCCACGCGGCGCACTCCGGCGTGTTCATGGAGTTTTGGAACTCTGTGTCCTTTATAAGCTTCCGTATCTGTGGGCCATCGAAAATGCTGGGCCTTCACCTTCTCACTGGTCAGTCGAGGAAAGGCTCGGTACAGGTAGTTGAAGCACCTCCCATCCTTGTCGAGAGCGCGTGTGAACTGTTTCATTAACCCAAGCTTCAAGTGTAGCGGTGGGATCAATATCTTTTTTATTTTTTAACCAGTCAATTTATTATGTACATCTAAAAAACAAGAGACATACATAAAATCCAGAACAAATGTGTAATAAAAACATAATAAACATTTAGCTTAAAGTTTTGCTCTGGAGTAGAACATATCAAATAAAATGTCATATAAATGTAGAATACAAGAATATCACTTAAAAAATACAATCAATTAAACAACTATATAATGATTTAAAATTCCATACATTAATGTGAAAATTACACACAGAACAATGCAAAAGGATAAAAAACTATTAAAGTTTAGCTTTTCTTAAAAAAACTTCAAAATTCTTTTAATAACTTTTAAATGTACTTTGGAGCACGATGGGAAATACTTCACTTCCTTTGAGGCCAGAGTCCACGAATCGTCATGAAGACTAGGAATTTTCAGGTCCAACGTGGTGTATCGTGCCGCTGCCGCGATGAGTATCGTCCTTAGTTCTGCCGGTAGTATAGGAGTATATAGGGTTAGCCTTTCCGCTATAAGTGCTTTTGACTTGAGAAGGGCACTATTTAAAGCCCTCGTTCGCGGTGAAGATGCATTTGCTCCTAGGCCAAAGAGGATGCTTGCTTTCGTGTACTTGGACGTCTGAGGATCGCTTAAGCCTTTTACATTTAACGTAAGGATTTTTTAATAATTCCTACTGCGGGACAATCCACAAAAGCATGAATAATTGAATTATAGATACGTCCACAATCTTTACAAGGTTTAAAGAACAATATCTTCTCCCGGTCAACAAAAGGTTCGTGTATGATGTTTCTCGCCCGAGGTACTAACTGATCTTGCGCCGGCCACTCTTTCTTTACATAGTGCTGGACTCTGTCTCGACTGTCCCACATACATATAAAGCATGGGTACTTTGTAACCCGGACTGCTGACCAAGTAGAAAGTTCACCATCTTTAAGTCGACGCAGATGATCCATTTGTGCTGCTCATATTGGATTTTGTCGAGTACGTACTTCACTGCTTCATATTAATAATATATATATTCTTATAAATTATTTATAATATTTTTCGTATCTGTGAATTGTAATTCGATATATTTTTCAAGAAAAATATGATTGAACTCAAAACCGCTGATATTAGAATATGTATAGCTCGTCAGGTAGGCCTATGGCTGTATCTCAAAAAGTTGACTTGATGGAGCAAATTCAATGTGATATTCGGACTCAGAATACCAAAATTAGTCTAAATCAGCTGAGAGACCCTGACGATTTTTTGGCTGTTGACCAGTGTAATGCTTGGAATAATAACGTATATATGGAGGAGTTTTATTTGTATACATACATATTTATATTGCAGTATGACGTTTCAATATAATAATGACTCACATGAGTGTTTTGGCTCTTATGAGATCAATGAAGCCTCAAGGAACCATCACTGTAGTTTCAGTACAAATAAAAATATGTCTGTTGATAATAATTATTTAAGTCCATACACGGTCACGGTCAATGTCCACAGGTCGAAAGAAGGAAAGAAATTCATGCTGTTGAAGCTTTAAAATAAAAAAGGAAATTAGACTTTTCAATTTATTGATAGAAAACACAAAAAAGTACATTGTATGGCTACACTTTATATATCATAGTTGAAATATAAAAAGCCCTTTTTGGTGCAGTGACTATGCCAACATTTATGTCTCTAATACAACAATTCTAATGTTCTAATGGAATGCATATATTTTTAAAAAATATATACAAAGGCTTCCCGATTAATTCCTGTCACTGCACTGTCATAAAGCTATGTATGTATATATATTTTTTAATGCTGAGTTTAATTGTAATTGAAGACTCACAAAATACCCATAGAAATAATAATGAATACATAGGCAAATGAATCAAAACTGCAATTACTATAATAAATTTAAATTAAGCATGAACAATGCAATACTATATAATAGTATAAATATATGTATATGCCACTGTAGAGATAGAGATCCAGCAGAGTCTTTGACTCTCCTGGTAGAGATCACGATTGTATCCCCTCCTAGGAATGACTACAATCACGATTTATATCAGAAGAATCATCAGCTCGGTTTGAAGAGTTCAGGAGTTTATCTCTTAAAAGGGATGGCGACTTAAATATGGAGATGGTATGACGATGTTACTCAAAATTATTCTAATTATATCCGATTTCTTCTCACATAAGAATCAAGTTGTTATTAATAAATAATACATATACAATGTAAGTAAAACATTGAGTTGCATTTGCTTCCTTGAACACTAAATGAATCATTTCCACCAAACAATAGAATAGAAATTGCAAATGAAAAAATAGTTATCACAACATTGAAGATATTATCTCCATAGTTAGAAGAGAAGGATCGTAATCTCTACCAGGAGAGTTAACAATTCATCTACTGGATCTCATCTCTGCTGCGACATATATATATATATTATATATATATATAAGAGAGAGAGAGAGTACAATTTAGGGCAATATCGGTTTTAATTGGACACAAAAACCATTTAATGTGTGCCAAAGCATGTACCGTCATGATAATAACTATATTTGTGGCGCAGAATACTGTACATGGCCATTTTACCGATAAATCTCTTAGATCCAGAAAACGGAAGTGAGCGCCAATTCAACCCCAGTGACGTCCTTTTTCTTAAAGGCTAGAGATTTTTAAATAAGATATTCGTTTTCGGCATCAAAAAATGAACCAGAATCGCTGGGACTATGTTAAAAAACTAAAAAAGTGTTTTTTCCTGAGACGTCTATATATATATATATATATATATATATATAAGATATATTATATATATATCTATATATATATATATATATATATATATATTATATATATATATATATATTTCTTAGTTAGACTTTGAGTAAAACATCAAAAGACTCTCAAAAAACGTTTCCTAGATGATTCTGCATGTCATTTATTAATATTTACAACTTATTATACGGTTTAAAACTCCAGTGTTTCACCATAGGCGTGTAAGAACTCTATACATTATTTGCAGCCCTTGTTCTTTCATACTCAAATTCATAATCTCCAAAAGGCCCTGTATTGCTATGAGTCCAATACTCCTTACATATATATATGTATCCTTCACATAATAATAAAAGAATGAGGAAGAATGTTATAAAACTACACGCTGAAAATCACCTTCTCCATTTATTTATAGGGCCATAAAAATAAATAAAACATGTTCCTTTGTTGCTTAAAAAAAACATTGACTTAATGAATATTTTTTTGAAATTGAGCGAATAAATTTGCTTTTTATATAAATGTTTTTGTTATTATTGTCGGAATAGAGCATTTTTCCCTTCGTCTCTTTATTATGTTAATAAATAAAAAGTAAACCCCAAGGAAATAGTATTTATAAAAACATAATTAAACTCTCACAGTTTTTTACTGTGAGGTCGAATAGCCGACTGATATAATAATTGGATACTGAACAAGAAGTAAAATGCCTAACACTTAAAAAGTTATTTATGACAAAGTTGCCTACCCAACATGGTGAAACATTTAAGTTGTCTAGGGAGTGGGGAAAGGAAAGTCATCAATATGTGTCCATTGACGTCATACTTTGTTATATTACATTATAAAGAAGACCCTTAATGTAACGTCACTGGATATACTAATTTCATCTGTAACTGACTCAAACTTTCCTCTTCTTTGTTACGATTTAGTCTATTGTGCATCCTGTTACTTAATGTATATTCCAGTGAAGACATACGCTAAAGTATTATATAAATATCGTGTAACAGTTATTACTTACATGTAAAAATAGAGCCTCTTAGTACGAAATAATATTAACATAAATGATAAAAATAGAATTATGAGGACAATGAATTCATTTCGTTTAGTTGCTCGGTGAATAAGGTTATTTTTTTAAAACTAGCTGCAGTTTACTATTACAGGTACTCATCCCCTTTATCATTCATGAATGTGGCCCTCTTGTTCTTTGGCCTGTAGATAAAATATTAATATATTGGTATAAATATTCGAAGATTATATATATATGAAACCTTTTATTTCCTTTCTTTTTATTTTTGTAAATATTTGGCTTGAAGTTCGTTTGCAAATTTATTTTTAAAACTTTCACTAAATAATAAAAACAAAATTATTTTATCACATCTTATAACGTTACATTCACCGCTGTTGGTATAAAATATCTTTATACATGCAAATTTCAAATTAAATGTTTTGTTCTTTGTTATGAAATAGGAAAAAATATAAAGTTAATATACTAATATGAAAATCGAAAATTACCTTTACGACTATATGCTGACTTTTCATACTTTTAACATTTGCTTGATAGTTTGCAGATTTATTACTACTTAATTAATATTCTCTTGATTATTACGGCGTAAATAAAATGCTTCTAAATAAAACTATGTAATTCGCATAGGGAAGAAATGCATTGGTTCTATTCATTTAGCTTTCAATATTGTTATTTAAGATTTCCTGGACTTATAGAAGAAAAAATTCGGACTCAAGTCCCTGTTTTTATTTTCATTTCAAGTAGTCGAATCAGTAAGTCTAGAAAAACAAATGATATGTAGTAAATGCACAGCTAAATCATCAATGTTAGACATAGGTGACATTTATAAACACCGCTATTTTCAATCTTTAGGATATCTTTTTATCACTGTTACCTGGATAGAAAGAGGAAAAAAGAGAAGAGAGAGAGTTTTTTGCCTCCCTTCTCTCGCTTCTCTTTTTTCTTTCTCTTTCTATCCAGGTAACAGTGATTACCAATAACCAATTGTATATTCTCATATCAAAAGATCATTTTTTGGGAGAGTATGTGCAAAAATGTATTTGCTTATTTCTCTTAAAGTATAGCATTTTTAGAACACCAAACATATCAAATGAAAGCTTGGAAAACCAGCTTTAATATCTTGGAATACTAAATCATGTCAATTTAATAAGTGTAGAGTTATATGTACATTAAAAAAACATATCTCGCGTACAAAATGACGCATATAATGGATTATAAATGCGTCAGAGACAAAGTAAATTTTGAGAGGATATCTTGACGCAAATCTAAAAACACATTTTTATTTATTTTTTCGTAATCGATTTCTTAAAGGTAAATACAAGCTCTGAATCATATGACGTAAACTCAGATTGTACTGAATTCTGAATTGATAGAATGCCCACCAAGGTCATTTTTATTTACATCTAAAGTTTTACTAAATTTAAAAATACTATTTTACTCAGAAGCGAACAAGTCATTTTTTACAGGGAAGTGAAGTTAACTGATACCAAAAAGCTATGAAATATGATAACATTACACACTCCATTTTTTCTTTGTTTTTTACAGAAAACTTTGTTTTAGTAAAAAAAACATCAGAATACGTCTGGTAATAAATTAGATTTTCTTTAAATTAATAATTAATATTGAAGTCTGTAACACCCACCATTTTCAAGAAATTTGCGGAAAACTATATTTTTACTAAATTTTTAAAACTTTGACCTCGTTGCACGACCCGTAATGTTGACCGATTTTGTTCAAACTTTGTATGTCGTCTTCTTTTATCACCAAGAAACAGAAAATCCACAATGTGGCTAACATTTCAAACATTTCAAAAATAAGAACAGCCCTAATATATATATATATAGGATATATATATATATATACATATATATAATGATTAATACATTCAATTTGTCAATTGAAATAGTAAAAACTCATTAAATCCTTCATGTATTAATATAAATGTGTATATTTACGTTCACTGTAAATGATTCTTTGATAACCAAATGCTATACCGCTTGAAAGAAGAATAAGATTCCTATTTTCCTCCCACAGGAAACTATACCACCATTCCATCAATGCTCTTGAGTAAGATGGAACCCTCCATTGATTTAGGAACATAATAAACAGAGAGCTCTCTATTTATGGATCCAATCTGTCTTTTTTCCTTTTCTTCCCTTACCTCAAACATTTAGTTTAGTTCTATCATGTTTTTTGACAATTTTAAGCTTGCTCATTCGAAATAATAAAAATTGAATCTTAGCAGTATATATTTGTTTTAAGATATTTATAAAATAATAATACAAACTAGCTTACAGAGCACAAAACGAAACATGAGGCATCCTTTTACTGAGCTCCTAATCATTAAAGTAAATATTTCAGAGTAGAATAGGAGTGAGAAATTCTATGTTATGGTTGATTTTCTTAGACTTTTTATTTTTTCTTATGATTGAAGTCTTAATGGATGACGGAAAAGATATTTGGAATATTATTTAAGAGCTAGATGATGTTGTAATAAATTATATATGATATAATATATATATATGCATATATGGGATGCGGTGAATAGCTATAAAAAATTGTAGACAAGTACAGCTTTATTTTCTTCATTTCATAGTATTAAAAAACGCAAAAACCAAAAATACGAGTAGTTTAAACTTATAATACAATACTACATCACTTTAGAAATTTAGATAAAAATCATTTATCGTATTCATTACAAATATGTTAAATTATTGGGAGGGGTGTTTTTGTACTTCTAAATTTGTATAATGCTTTCTGTATGTTAGTGACAATTGCATTTATTTCTTCTTTGAATGGACCGGTATAAATATAGCGAAAATGTCTTTTGTCATGTAAATTCGTAATCTAAAATAAAACTTCGACCAATTGTACCCATACAATCCCAATGGTTTGACAGTCTATTAAAAAATGTGTTGATGTTTCCGTCGCTTCATTACAAAAGAAACAAATTCTTTCAGCCTCAGTCCTTCCAAAAATGCTACCAAATGGAAGTGTATTGGTAAAATTCGTATTTAAACCAATATGATGCTAAATTCAGGTTCCCATCTTCCAAACATTATCAAAACTTCTTTTACTGAGCACTTCAGATTTAATCGTTCTATCTTCCTACCTATTGGTTTATTAAAAAATTCTATCATTTCTTTACCAAAAGGTCCGTAATATACCATTCCTAATGCCCTTCAAGTAATTAAAAAAAACAGTCTCTTGGACCAATCAGTCTCGTCTTGAAAGTAATCTCATTTATGATTTTTTCTCGTTCAAGCTTTTCATTGAAAGTTAAACAACAGTTTTCACCCAAAACCTCTCCAATAAAATCTATTTTCCGCTTGATTGAGGTACACGATAAAAATGACAATCTTCTATGTCTAGGGTGGCTCTCCCATTGCATTTTAGCTAAAACTTTATTGGTTTATCATATTAATTCAACATTTGTTTCCAAAACTCACTTATAGATTACAAGCGTCGAAAAGCTTGTCTGGTCCTTTTCCTCCATACTGTTTTTTGACATGGCAAACATTTCCACCCTTATTCTCTAATATGTCAGACCATAACGTCCCGAGAGCTAGAATTCGCTTGAACAGGAAAAACAAATTTGTTTTCCAGTAAACTTCGAAGTCTATCATCCCAAGTCACCATGCTTTCGGGGGAGTGAAATTCTTCTCCACGTTATTAACCTGTTCTGACCATCTATAAAATAAATTTTAAGGCCAGTTCTCGAATCTTGGACGCCAGTGTCTGAGAAAATATTGTAGATCTTAATAGATGGGTTACTTTGGAAGAATAACCCATTCCATGCGTACATCCTTGATGGTGCGTTCGAATTCAATATTTGAGAATATTTAGAAACAGCCCTATATTTTTGATTCTATATTTTTACAACCTTTAAGATCATCAGTTGAACTTAAGGAAATGTGGGATCCCAAGATTTTTAAAACTGTTAAATATTTAGTCAATTAATTTCCAATACTCCAGAGCAGTTTGTAATTGCTTTCGACTTGTCAACGTCCTGATAGCAAAGAGTAATTTTCAAGAATTTTGAAAGCATTATTTATTGACTCCTAATATCTTTACTCTCCCCCGAGAAAGAGGACAGTAAGATCATCTGCAAAAGCCTCTACCTTGTGATGATTTTTGCCTACTTCACTCCTCCTATATCTAATGAAGAGTTGATCTGTTGCATATTAACGGGTCGAGTGCCAAGATAAAGAGGAACGGTGATATTGACGTCACCCTGACGGCAGCCTTGTTTACTGCAAAATCGGTCTCTTCTCCCCAAAATGCGTAAAAAGACTCTTCAAGCACATGCTGACATTCTAATATAATTTTGCCTAAAACCTTTCCTTTCCAGGCACTTTATTAGCCATTCATGATCTACACATCGAAGGTTTTCATAAAATCAATGGCTACCAAAGCCAATTTCTCTTCCTTAGCCCGCATTGTAGTTATGCAATCCTTTATCCTCTAATGACGTCTTCCATACGTCTACCTCGCAGAAAACCTTTCTGGGAGGAGTGTATCAAGGAAGGCAATACCAATTGTAAGCGTTTGGATACAATTCCACTATAAATTTTATAGACGTGTTTTAGCATTGTCAGAGGCCTAAAGTTTTCTACTTGTCTTGGGTCCTTCCCATCTTTGGGTATCAAAATTAGATTCCCCTTGTTATATGGGTATCAAAAACACCATACATATACCCTCATGTATACTTTTTCTAATAAGGGTACCAAATAAGTATGAAACTTTTTATAAAACGCAATGGGGAACCATCAGGCCTGGTGCTATTATTTTTTTAATATGCAAAAATATATCCTTAATTTCGGATTGCGATATCTTTTTTCTAGAAATTCTCTATCAGGGTGTGTTCGTTTTATTTTCACTGGAACTCATTTCCTGGGATTCATCAATGCTACTATTTAAATTTATTTTCAAAGAACAAGTGATGTCACATTTTAGACCTTCTTGACACATCTCCAACATCACTACATCTTCATAATATATTCAGCTACTATTTTGGGAATCAGAGTTACATCTTCTACCAAGTTACCCTCGGTATCAAAGACTGCATCTACTCGTTTTTTCCCCATCCCATTTGCCTCCCATTTTCCTTAACCTCTCAACAACACTGATTTTTTTTGGTAATGATCTCAGACCTGTTCTAATTAAACTGCACTGGTGTGTTTGTAAAGTATATTTTTCTCAGTTCATCCTCAATTACTTTGTCCTGCCAGTGATGTCTTTTTCTCTCAATAGTTCTTTCAGTTTTTGTTTTCTAACTGCACTCAATCTCATCCTAATTTAATATATTCTCGTCTAGAGAGTCTCAAATCAACTTCAGAGCATGAGTCTTTATATGTTTTCTATCCAAACGAGCTGAGATATTTTGAATTGTCATTTTTTTCTATCTGGCTGTTTAACTTGTTGATCTGCATCTAAAAGGCTAACATTTAACTTCATGATTCTCCGATGGTATTTTAGGAGTAGAAAATGTAGCCATTATTGGGTGA
>CP045901.1:18882693-18912046 GCA_013387185.1 Caligus rogercresseyi
AAAACAGTGTTAGAGGAAAAGGGCCAGGCAAGCTTTTCGATGCTTGTAAATCTATAAGTGAATTTTGGAAACAAAATGTTGAAATTAATTATGAATTAATCAATAAGTTTTAGCTAAAATGCAATGGGAAGAGCCCACCCTAGAAAATAGAAGATTGTCATTTTTATCATGTACCTCAATCAAGCGGAAAATAGATTTTATTGGAGAGGTTTTGGGTGAAAACTGTTGTTTTACTTTCAATGAAAAGCTTGAACGGAAAAAATCCTAAATGAGATTACTTTCAAGACGAGACTGATTGGTCCAAGAGACTGTTTTTTTAATTACTTGAAGGCATTAGGAATGGTATATTATGGGACCTTTTGGTAAAGAAAAATGATAGAATTTTTTAATAAACAAATAGGTAGGAACATAGAACGATTAAATCTAAAGTGCTCAGTAAAAGAAGTTTTGAAATGTTTGGAAGATGGGAACCTGAATTTGCATCATATTGGTTTAAATACCGAATTATTACCAATACACTTCCATTTGGTAGCATTTTTGGAAGGACTGAGGCTGAAAGAATTTGTTTCTTTGTAATGAAGCACCGTAAATATCAACACATTTTTAATCGACTGTCAAACCATTGGGATTGTATGGGAACAATGGTCGAGGAGTTTTATTTTAGATTACGAATTTACTTGACAAAAAGAGATTTTTGCTATATTTATACAGGTCCATTCAAAGAAGAAATAAATGCAATTGTCACTAACATGCAGAAAGCATTATACAAATTTAGAAGTACAAAAACAACCCTCCCAAATAAGTTTAACATATTTGTAATGAATACGATAAATGATTTTTTATCTTAATTTCTTAAAGTGATGTAGTATTGTATTTAGGTTTAAACTATTTTGTGTTTTTTTGCGTTTTTAATACTATGAAATGATGCAAATAAAGTTGTATTGTGTACAAAAAAATTAATAATAATAATGTTCATTATTTTTGCATAGGTTTGAAAATGTTAACTTATGACTTTTTTTTTTTTTTTTTTTTTTTTTTTGGTTAAGATGTTTATTTATTAGCTAAAATCTATACAGTGTAAAAATATAAGAATACACTAGAAAATAGGGGGAAAAAAACACAATCTTAAGACAGTTACGTAAAAAACAAAACATAAATGAACATTATAATTCAAAATTACTGTCTAAAGATAAAACCATAATATAAAATGACATATTAAAAATTATTTCTTATTCAATATAAAACGTTGATGCCGTCTTATTGTTGATTTGATGAGTTTCATGTATTCGAGAGAATTTGAAGGAATAAACTTAATCAAATCTCCGGCCCATGTCCATGACGTCGCAGATGAATTGGGAATTTTTATTGAGAGGGCTGAATAACGAGCAGCAGCCCCAATCATAATTGCTCTAAGGTCTTCGATTCGAATATAAGAGTTATTTGTCAGTCTCTTCGCAATTAATGATTTCATGTTGAGCAGTGCAAATTCAACAGCCTTTTGATGAGGAGAGATCTTGTTTCTTCTTCTGAATGCGCCAAAAAGAATTGTAGCTCTAATCACGTTCGAATTTAAGTCCATATTACCACAAACGTTTAGATGAGTAAAGTGCTTGATCGTCTTCAGTAGAGGACAATCCACGAAGGCGTGTAATGTATTATTAAATAAAAAACCGCAGTTATTACAAGGATAATAAAATTTGATGAGGTCTGCTGAGATTTGGAATTGAGCTGTGAATTTGGACCCGTCAGCGATTCCACAAGTTGAATTAAAAATTCTTTTTTCCCATGACGGAGGAAGACTTAGAAGATTTAAAAACTTTACCGCTAAAATGCGTACTTCATTCAATGTTTGCTTGTTAACAATTAGTTTTGAAAACCACGGCATAGAAGGGCATAAGGTTTTTACAGATCTCTGAAGTGGAAACCGAAACCTTCCTCCGCCAAAAGTGGAATCCGATCTCAAGTCATGAAAAGTAAAAATTCCATTCAACAGAGCGGTTTCTTCTAAACGAGAGGGGTCGCCAAATCTATTAATAAAAGGTTTGACATTTCTGTTTTGGTGTATTATGTCTACCGAAGTGTCAGAGTGGTAGACAGGTTTGGCTTTCCATAAAATTCTTTGCATCGACGCAAGAAGAGGAGAGAATTTTTCTAGTTTTTGATTTGTTAAAAGCGTACCCATATGCAACCAAGTATAGTATTTGGAAGACGTATAAACAAGTCGCCATTCTTTATTTGGGTGAGCACCCAAATCCTCAATTATTTTTCTATAGCACTTTGGAAGTATAGAAGCGAGTAGACATAATCCACCACCTATCCTATTCTTAGGTCGCTTGAGAGAAGGGATATAGTTTCTGTGGAAGAGGCGTTGAAGCCAAGCATCTTCTTCCGCTATTGCCGACTCAGCCAAGGAGGGAATTGAAGTTGCTTTATACAGAACAAGAGGAATTATACGACCATTATAAAGATCGATGCGTTTTTGTAAAGAAAAACTGCGCCATTGTTGTATCTGTTTATAAATCGTTACATTCAACTTTGTCCAGTCATTTTGCGATGCTCCTTCTTTCATCCATTCTATCCCTAGAACATTAACTGATTTAACAACTTTACATCCACCGATAGTAATGTGCTGTTCGGGAGACCAGGATCCCAAGGGTAATATGGCTGTTTTAGCATGGTTTATGGTTAGGCCTGATTTAATAGAGAACTTTTTAAAAGCGGACAGTAAAACATTAATTCGACTAATAAGTTGACTTTCAGAAGTAGCTTGGACCATTAACGTGATATCATCCGCGTAGAGATCTATTAGATGTGTTCCTTCATTGAAGGAGATTCCAAACCCATTATATTTTCTTGTTAGGGTTCGTGTAAGTTCATCAATTGCAGCGATAAAAGAAGAGGGGCTACAGGACACCCCTGTCTGCAACTTTTCTTGAGTAAAATTGGTGTACTGTATTTGCCATCCAAAGAGATAATCGAAGAGCCGTTAACTAACAGAGCTCTTATAGGGTTAAAATAACGTTTAGGTAAAAGTCTTTTTATCGATTTTAAAATTTGATTATGATGAACCGAATCGAAAGCCTTACTAAAATCAACAGCTATCAATGCACCAAATTTATTACTTTTGTGAAGTGATTCTATAGCTGCATTAATGTTTCGTGATATATCCGTTATTTTTCTCTTTTTGAGGAAACCCTTCTGTTCATCCTTTATGTTTATATTTAAAATTGGCTCAATTTGCTTGGCTAAAACTCCCGATAAAATTCTATAAGCTTCATTTAAAACAGTGATAGGCCTCCAATGATTAAAATCGGTCCCATCTCCTTTCTTCGGAATAAGCGCAATTCTTCCTTTAGAGAGAGAGCGCGGCATCGTTCCCCGTTTTTCCATTTGTTCACCAATAGCAAACAGATAAGGAGCCATTTCTTTAGGAAGAAGAGAGAATGTACGCCCTCCTAATCCATCGGGACCCGATGATTTTTTATCCTTGAAGTCATATTGTATATATTTTTCTATATTCTGAAGAGTAAATACACTAGATTTTGACCGTTTTTTTGATTTAGGGAGATTTGATCTTTGTCCTCCTAAAATATCAGAAAATCTCCTATGAAAATAGTCTAATATTTCAGAGGATTTGGAGATAGTTTTATTATCAACAACTATGTTTTTTATGATTGAGGCAGAACCATTATTCCTTTGAGGTAAACACTTCATCCTCAGAACAGGGTTTGATTCGTATTCCTTCTTCTTTTGCATTTCCGTTTCTGCAATGTCAAAGACTCTATAAGAATTTAAAATGTCCATGGAGTATTGTTTAATAAAAATAGACGAGCTATTTAAAAGGCATTCTATATCCTCCTGAAGTTTTGAAGATTTTTTCTTATGGGATTGAATAAACTTCTTGACTGTACTAGTAACAGTTTGGGTGAGTAGTGAGTATGCATTTTTATAATTGATCTTACTCATATTTCTTGAAAGGTTATAACTTAATTTATTCTTAAATTCATTCTGATCATATATCCATTTTGGAACCCTAAATTGGGATTTTTTAGGCAGATGTTGTAAAGTAATATCAATTATCTTATGGTCAGAAGATGGTTCTGGTCTATAGGAAGCGTTCTTTATGTTTCTGACTAAGACACTAGAAATAAGGGCTAAATCAATTCTAGAAGATCTGTTACCATTAGACCAGGAAATATTATCTTCAGGATTGAATTTTCTTGTCAAATCTACCAGCCGAAGTCTATTAATGAGTTTAAAAAGTATTGGAGAATTTGGGTAAAGATGTGAGGGCTTGTCAATATCCACATTCATATCACCAATAAGTAACATAGGAAGATGATCATTATTTTGAGTGTTTATTATGGATTGAAAAAAATTTGAAGACAGTGAGTTAGGTCCATAGACATTGAAGAGAGAGAATGTACAACCCGAAGTGTGAATGACCATTTTGTGCCAGTCACTTTCATTGATGTATTCCTTGACAAATAAAGGCTTCGAAAATCTTTTTGTGATGAATGTTAAAACTCCTCTCTTGCCCGATCCAGAAAAGAAGTGATGAAATATATTCGGAAGACATTTGTTGCAATTCTTAAAGCATGTTGAAGAGGTAACTGTTTTAATGTCCTGAAGACATACAATATCAGGTTTTAATGTTAATAAATGCTTCATCAGAGCATGTCTTACACGACGATCTCTTCCACCTCTGACATTCAGGGATATTATTTTGGACATGCCCATATTAGAACAAAGTTCATTCGGTAACGTCGATGGAAAAAAATCAGTTATCCTTGATTGATTCAGAGTCATTACGAGTTTTTTTGCTTTGGTTAGAAGTCGAATCACTTATGTCTTGAGCGTTTTGGGAATCCCGTCTGTTTCTTTTACTAAGCGATTGCGACCTTGTCCGGCCTATCATAATTGCTTTGTTAGTCAAGAGAGGTTTCTTAGGTTTCTTATTGACTTCTAGGTTACCTAACGAGTTTGTTACTTCAACATTCAAATTAGAGTTAATCATTCTATCAGTTGAAATCATGCTATTACTCATTTCCTCAGTATCAGTTGTATGAGAACTGTTGTCGATGTATTTATTTGATTGTGACTCAATAGGATCCTTTTGAGGGGATTCAGGCGTCGTTTGTGATTTGCTTTGATCCACTTGATTCTCTGGACCATTGTCTAAAAGGATTAAGTCATCAATTTTTGTAAAGAACGGCAGTTCTTTATTTTGTACTTTTTTAATTCTCTCCATCATCCAAGTCTTATAGAAATTTATAGACTTGGTTTTTTCTTTACAAGAGGAGCGATAATGTCCAAACATAAAACAATTACCGCATTGTCGTGATTGCCGAAGGAACTCCAAACTTTCAATTTCTTCACCAAAGGGGATCAGTGAAGGTATGTTTTTGGCATTTCCAGTAACATTAATCACTAAATCGGATCCTTTTGTGTTCCAATGAAGATAATTAGGATCATTAAAGATAGAGAACTTTTTCAAAAAAGTCTTATCAGATGTTGATGCCCTTCCAATTTGAAAAGAATTTACTTTACAGAATGGTTCTAGCATAGATTTTAAAGCCTGCTCGCAGATTTTTCCATATCCATATTTTAACGTAATATCAAAAGTATGATCGCCATCCCTTGCAAGCATAAGCTTGCGACAATCAATCATGACCTTGAAGGAATTGTTTTCCTCATCTTTCAAATCAACCTCGACAGGAAGAGTAATTTCTTTGGAAATTCTATCCATTGAGATTTTTTGGCGTGTAATAATAAGGGGGCGATGGGGTCTATCCCAATTTATACTATGCACTTCACTAGGATTTAACTTAAGGATGTCAGTAGCAATCAGAGCAAGATTGCCGGGATGCATTTGGCTTTTATTCAGGGGGCTGCGTTTATCTATTCTTTGCGCAAATAGACAGAAATTTTTCCATCCATTTGAGTCGTTAACAGTTCCATCAGAAATAAATTTAAATGAATTTTTTTTCAAGGATGAATGAACAGCTCCGCTGTAGGACATTTGTTTACAAGTTTTTGACGTTTCTTTTCCTCTTAAGGTATCAGAGGTTTCTTTTGATGAACAGGATCCAAGGGTATTAGAGTCTTTAGCATGAGAAGAAGTATTAGTTGATCGGAGAAGAACCGCGTTCTCAGAAACAACAGAGCATAAATCTTCATTCTCAGATGAACGAGAAGAACTCATAGTATTTTCATCAGGCGGTTTAGGCTCTTCTTGCATCTTGATTTAAGATGAAGTTGACAGATAAAAGGAAAATAAAAAAGCGCTCACCCTCCAAAGGGAGAAAAGAAGATAAAATACGAAGACACAATATCAACGCAAGTTAAGAAGTTACGCAGGTACTTAGGCGATAAAAGGAAGACAAGCACTCCTTCTGGGATCCTTCAGACCAGGGAAGACCTCCGAGTACGAAGTTGTCGCGATCAGGTCCCTTCCGAAGTCCAAGAAGTTTCTTCAAAGGATGAGGACACAAGTGTTATTGATAAAAGATCATTCCAATCTCAAGATAATAACACAAAAAGAAAAGAGCACACTGAAGGCACGTCTGCACGCAACAACAGATAGACATAAAAAAACTTTTTAAATACTTAGATATACTTTTTATTTATAATCATTATAAATGACTTGATTTATACAGAAATTAGAGGATTTCAAGACTACTTGTTAAATTTCACTTATTGTCGATGGAATGGATAATCCATTGATCAAAAAACAGTATACATTTAATATGATAAGAAATCTACGTCATGATTTAAATATTTAATCGACTATTTGTAGATAATACATTTGTTCAAAAGCATATCTTTTAGTGTATCAAAGATAAAGTAAAGTATAAATACTGGGTTCTCTAAAGAAACTTCAGCAGTGACAATTGTCCTTAGCTATCAACATGATGAAGACCATTTCTGCAGTCCTTCTCCTGGCCGCTGCTGTCAGCGCGGTTCCATCCCAAAGACACATCGGTAGAATTGTTGGCGGAGAAGAAGTGGAGCCCAACAGCATCCCTTTCCAAGTCTCCTTTCAGTCCAAGAACAACTTCCACTTCTGTGGTGGCTCCGTCTTGGACAAGGACACTGTCATCACTGCTGCCCACTGCTGCGTCAACTTCAGACCAAATGACGTCAAGGTTGTTGCCGGAGAACACGACCTCTTTGTCAAGAGCGGTGATGAGCAGGCCGTTAATGTCGACCAGATCATCTACCACGAACTCTATGGATCTGCAGGAACCAACTACGATGTCTGCCTCTTGAAGCTGAAGAGCTCCTTGGAGTTGGGCGGCAAGGTCAAGGCCGTCTCTCTCCCCAAGAAGGACGAGGTATTCTCCGGAGACCTCGTTGTCTCTGGTTGGGGCACCCTCTACGCCGGAGGACCCTCTTCCGATGAGCTCCGTGCCGTCACTGTTCAGGTTGTCTCTGACGAGGACTGCGAGGATGCCTACCCCGGAATGATCGATGAGACCATGATATGCGCTGCTGCTCCAGAGAAGGACTCCTGTCAAGGAGACTCCGGTGGCCCACTTGTCCAAGGAAACACGCTCGTTGGAATCGTCTCCTGGGGACGTGGCTGTGCCTTTGCTGGATATCCCGGTGTCTACGGAAAGGTCACCGAGTTCCTTGACTGGATCGCTGAGCAATAAAGTCAATGAGATATATTTTGAATATTTGTTAAATAAACACAATAATTTATCCTTTAGGATAAATTAAGTTTAAAATAATCTATTCATTGCCTCAACGGTTTAAAATTAATGCCTTGATACAAAGCTATGAAACCTCTGTTGCTTGCAAGGGGTATGTGCCATGAGTCCTCAGATTTGTGAACATTATTAACCTTGAGTTATCAACATAACTTTTTAGAGTTCCCTTATTCTCTTTTTTACTTTCACAAAAGCAACAACAACAACGGTTGTTTGAAATTTGCACGGTAAGAGGATTTATAATGATGGGGGTTGAGGTGAAAGGGAAGGAAGGGCTCATTTTTACTTGCTTGCACTTAAGTATTCATTTGATGGCTGCTTGATGGAGAAACCGATGGCTCTGGTGGTCCCAAAATGGTAGTGTCCAGACAAAAAGTAGACAATTTTGGTCATACATTATTATTTTAATTTACAAATTTTGGAGGTGCGTCAAGCGGTTGGTAATTAAAAAAATATATATGATTACTACAAATAACCCGCAAATTATCTCTGCACTGCAAAGTTATCTATTTTTCAATTGAGGATACAATTTTTCTGAATATACATATAGTTCATCATGTCAGAGTATGACAATTTGGTCATTCCTAGATGCCGTGGGGCAAGGAAGAAATACTTTTCTTTCGCCCTTTGTCAAGGGAATTTTGATATGACCATTTCAAAGAGGTTTTATTAAATCTTTAAAAAATTTAGAGTGGAATTAACTTGAAATGTTGGAACACTGAGTCATGCCCTGATGTGAACCGATCCCTTCACAGAAAAAATATTATATGTCATTTTATTTTTCCCCTGTATTTTAGTTCGTATATAAAAGGTCGAAGTAGTTGTGTATAAAATTAATAAGAAGATATTTTAGTCTTAAATTAATACAACGACAAAGGAAAAAACAAAACAAATTAGAATAAATAAATACAATAATATCACAATGGTATAACAGACTTCAGTATATAACAAACTAAAATTTGTATTATAATTATGAAGCAGTTTGTTGTATTCAGACTTAAACAGACATTAAAATTCATATAGCTTATAAAATTTAAATTACTTGTTAATTATCTTAAAATAACTGAATACATAGTTAGGAAATACTTGATTTCCCTTGAAGCGAGATTCCACGAGTTGTCGGTTACGGAGGGTATTTTGAGGGTGAGAGCTCCATATCTGGCGAAGGCTGCCAGGATAATTCCACGGAGATCTTGGGGACTTAAAGCTCAGTCGAAGTTAGTTTGCGGGCTATTCTTGCCTTAGCATTTAAACCCGAATAATCAATTGCCTTAGGGACGTTTGATCAATTTGTAATGCTTGGAAAGTCCAAAGAGGACCACAACTCTAATTATTCCTTCATTGACATTGTCCATTCCTTTTACGTTTATTACAATTAATCTTTTTAGAATAGATATAACTTGGCAATCTACAAATGCCTGTATTGTATTATTATATGATTTGCCACAGTCTTTACAGTGTGAGCTAAACACGATGCAATTAGAGGCCACTTGCAGCTGGGCCGTGAGTTTTCTCCCGTCATGAATTCACTTCATAGAACGTTCAATTCTTAGCCTCCAGTTACTCGTTAGTTTAAGAATCTCAACGAAAACATCTGTTATGCATTGCACTTCCTCACGAACATTCGGAATAGACATTTTAAAATGCCATGAACAAGGAGTTAGGCACATATTTGTGACTCTAAAGAGAGAATATTTAAATCTCTCTTCATTGAAAGGATGAATAAGCTGAGATGAATGAACTGATAGCTCCTTATTGACAATAGCTCTTCCTTCCAAAGAAGCCGGACTATTCAAATAAAAAAAAGGGTTTGTGGACATTCTGATGGATAACGTCTACCGTCGAGTTTTTATGATAAAGAGGTACATAGTTCCAAATAATTATATGAGCTGAAGCTTCAGAGATTTCCTTGATAGAGTTGTTTGTTAGGTTTGTTACAAACATTAACCTATGTTCCTCCATTATCTTTGTGGGAACTTGGTTATATCAATAAATAATTTGATATATATCTTGGGAATGATATTGGACACTTTGGTCAAACCTCCACCGAAGAGGGACCTAGGCCTCGTTACGGAATCTATATATTGCTTGTGAAAGATAATTGACAGCCAATTTTTTCCTCTTGAATAGCTTTTTCTGCTTTAAACAAAACAACTGAGATAATCTGAGTGTTAAAAAGATCAATCTTCTGTAGACTATAGTCCCGCCACAAGGTAATACGTTGACCAATAGTTGAAGCTAATTGGTTCCAGTTATTGGGATGAACCCTCTCGGAGCACCAGTCAATTCCTAATATTGAAAATTAAAGGGGAGACAAATGCAATTATTGGCTTGAGCATCATCGCACATGCATTTAAATACTTAATGTTATGGTTAAAATAAATCAAAATAATAAATCAACTATAATTTAAAAATATCTGCAAATTTTGTGATCATAGGATACATGTGATCATAAAATCACATGCCTACCAATTTTAAACAAGTTATTTCATTTTAGAAAGCAGATAATGCAGCTTTAATGACATATATATTTGCATTTAAAGCTCTTATTCAATGTTTTAAAAAGGCTGCAATCATATTTATTATTTTCAACAAAATATTCTTCGTCATTAAGAAAATTGAAAGAGTTCTTTAGATAGGGATGGTGCATTGGGCCATTTAGGAGATATTTTGTTCTTAGAATTGGTGCCTATCAACTACAAACTGGAGGAGGGACTATGTGATTGACGAGGAGACCTTTCCAATGGACTATCCTGTCAGTGAACATGCTAATGACATTAATGGCGCTCTTGTGATAAACATTGGTATGAAGAGACAATGTGGCAAGGTGTCATTTTTGGTCTACCTCATTGATAAGATCCTAGGTTCGATAGACTAATTTTAATGCTATAATACTTATATATTCAGTCAGATGCAATTCTATCGAACCATATAGGTATAAATAAACTAATCTCATATTATTATTTTCAGTCGAAAAAGTAATAAAAACCAATATATGGAACATAGTTTACACCATCAAAAATCACATGTCCTTTTGTCTCTACATCAGTCCCAAAATAAAGAAATTAATGGATTAAAGTACAGTTTACAAACGGGTCAGGAGAACAATGCAACAGCTTCAAGAGCAAATATAACTCCAACGACCACTCATTTTATTTGAGTCGTCTAGATACACTTAGCTGCTACATTCGTTTCTTTATTCGAAAATTTCTTTATTCGAAAAGAGACACATAGGACAGAGCTTAGCAATGTTAAAAAATCAAAAGGGCATGGTTTTCTTCACGAGCCAGAAGCTTATGATTCACGAGGAGATCATTAGTAAAATTGAACGTCGGTTACATGAACCAAAAGATCACCTTCATTTAAATCATTATTTTTTATCTTCAATAACTGTTGTTATGACAAAAAACTTGTACAAAAAAACTGCTACAGCTTGAAGAGCAAAGATAGCTCATGATTTGATCGGCCTAACAGCTAATGACTTACGCATGTTTTCCTTACGTCGAATCCTTCAAACGGAATTACTCCATCTTTATAATAAAAGTATATTTTTCAAGTGAAGCAAAAGAATGCGTGTCAATTTTGAGTAACTCTCTTTTTTTCTTTAGAGGCTGAAATTATTAATATTATAAAGAAATATATTGATTGACAGCAATGATAAAATGGACACTTTTCCTTGGCATGTCTCATGGGAAACTTGCATGCCATAGATGTATTTCCATTCAGATTTAATAAAAAATTACTCTTTGTATTGAGGATGATTGATCTAATTAGTACGATTGTGTTATTAAATTTGGTTGCATGCAGTTTTGATATATTAATTATTGTAAAAGGGCAAAACTTGCAGTGTTATCCTTATATAAAACTATTGATGAAATATATTTGTTTTAATCCAATGGAAACGTTTCGAAACAAATGTAAAAAAGTGTATTTAGTCATCATAAGTTTCTTAATTATCATTTTGTGGTTATTTTACTTTTCCTAATGCCAAATATCATATTTTTATGAATAAGGATATTTTAACATTGATTGTTATTACCATATTAGCCACTGTATAATAAGATTCTTTTTTACTTTTAAATTTTGCGATCCAATATCATGAAACATTGTCCATTGGAAATTTTTTGTTTTATTAAACAAATATGTTTTTTATGGATACATATTTTATACTGATTTCATACTTTAAATTTTTATGCTTTAATATCTTTGAATTTATTTTTACCTTTAAAGAATTAGCTTTATCTTTTCACAAATTATAAATTGTTATGATTGAAAGTACTACATATGTTGTACCTCTTAAGAAAACTTTTATTTATTGGTAAACAAAAAGATCTTCACGAATGTTGAAAATTATAGTTGCTATTTTCATACCTAAAGTTTTGTCTATAAGTTTATAATAGTTTTGTAAGGTCTTGAAGAATCCAATATATATATTTATGTATACAAAAAACTGAGCAAGGAGATCTGTGTAATCCGATTGACTCTTAGATCCTTAGTAGTGTGCACCTTAAGTTTTTTTAAGAGTCATGACCTCATAGAAATATTCGTTTATTATGTTATTAGTGGCATTTCATAGTTATTACATTTTTTCTATTGGACATAATTATGTCTTTGAAGTTATGAAAGAATACATTGTTAAGACCTATTAAAAACAAAGATATATTTTCCATTTTTGTGCTTCTGGCAGATTTAAAAAAATCAATTGTAAGTATTGAATGATTAAGCTGTATTTATATATTTTCAAAATTAATGAATGGATCATGTAAAATATTTATGCTCATATTTAAATGGAAACCATTGAAATAAATAAAAAATCTTTATTATCACAATTTGTAATAAAAAATATGATCGAAAATATTGTTGTCTACACTTATTTAAGGACTGTAATTCAAGGGTAAAACTAGAAGAAATCGATTTTTTATTGAAAATTCTAATTCATATAAGTATATATGCATATAACTAATAATTTGTTTGATCTTTCATTTCTAGGTATGTGTGAAATATTTGGTCGTCTTTAATAAACTAAGAAAGGAGACTGTAAGCAAGTAATAGAAAAATTAAATTTATATAATTGTAGTCATAAAAATAGCTCAATATAGGAGTACTTAACTATCAAAGTGAAGGTCACAGGTTCGAGAGGAGAAGGTTCGTTTTGATGGACCTTTTTGAAAAGGGTATTCGATGGAGTAAA
Source organism: Caligus rogercresseyi (assembly GCA_013387185.1). Lineage (NCBI taxonomy): Eukaryota > Metazoa > Arthropoda > Copepoda > Siphonostomatoida > Caligidae > Caligus > Caligus rogercresseyi. Next base: position 18,895,600 of record CP045901.1, read on the forward strand.
TTATATTTCGTATATATATATATAACATTTAAAAAATAGTTTAAAAAGGATCTTTTAAATATGTAATTGGTGATTGAAAAGTGTGATAGGACCCAATACATCCTATGAATAATATGGGTGAGCATGCACATCAATAATTTAGAGTCAGGAACTATTTGATAATGGAACGCTCAAAATATATATATTGATTAGCTGGCAATGCTATAAAAAGTTGTACCTTTAAAAAGGATTCTTTTGTGAACTTGTTGAATTTGAAGTAAGTAATAAGAAATGTAAGAGTTTTATGATTTTGGACGAATATAACAAACAGAAGAAGTACATTAATACCTTTAAAAATGAATTAATTATGGAGTTAAATGTTCTGAAATATAGATATAAATTATATTCCGTGAATACAAAAGAAATTGAACGATATTCACAGCACAAAATAAGTTCAGAAAAAATAATTTACATTATATAAATTCCTTCAATGGCTGAAATCATGATATTTTGCATGCCTGTCTTCTTTTCTGTTACAATATTTAACATGTTTTGTGGACTAACAGCAACAAAAACATAAAGACTAATCAAACATAAAATAAATATATCTTATATCAATAACACAGGCCAACAAATTTTGGTCAATCTCCCTTGATTGAACGAAATGTACATAGATAACTAAAATGAGACCTCTTGAATCCAAATCTGGCCTTACTTTTTCTGTGGCACATCCAGATTTTTTGATTTTTGAGTTTTTTTGAAACGGTCACTTTATGATGAGTACAATTTTTAAATACGATTCTTTGTTAGTATATTAAGTTTAAAAGAAAATTAATTAAATAATATTTGTTCGTGATGAATTAACAAATAAAAAATGGCCATTCAAATTATTTTCCTTCCATTCAAAGTCCTGGTATGATCTCAAAACTGGTGAAAAAGTAGTCAAAATGGTTAATTTCAAAGTGATGCCTATAACTTCTTAGATTTTTATGAAATTCTGCAAAAGAGACCATATTCCTATAGTCGAAACCCTTGCAAATCATGTTAAATTAATGTATTATTAGTTTAATCATTTTAATGACATATATTAGCAAATGAATAAAATTAATAAGCGCTTTTAATTTAAAAAAATTGCTAGGTTTGGTGACCATTTATAATGGTTGCGGGATTTGAAATAAGAAAACTAAGACATATTAAACATAGATAAACTTAAGTATATTATTATACCATCTGATTACATTGAAATTTTAAACTGGTTCAAATTTTCTTTTTGCACTTTTTCGTTTGTATAATTTGTCAGAATCCCTTTGAATCGTCCAACAATAATCCTCCATCATATTTTGCGGGATTTAATATACAAATATAAACTGTATTTTAGTCCCTTAATACTTCTTCTGGATTTACTGGTTGTCATGAGTGTTTTCAATAGCCTAACGAATGATTCATAACGATATATTAGTTACTCAGTCTTTAAAAAAATATTTTTCTCCAAAATCATGTCTCCAAGATCAAAGTGCAAAAATGATCCAAACAGTTTTTGCTACATATGTGGATACTATACATTCGTTCGTGATCATCGATACATAACCGAAATTATTGAATATGCTTATAAAGCATATTATGGACTTACCCTTGGGGATCAAGACAAACAATGGGCCCCTCAAACTGTTTGCCATAATTGTGGGGGAAAGTTACGTAACTGGACCTAAGGTAAATACTATGCCTTACGTTTTGGACGATTCAAAGGGATTCTGACAAAGTATACAAACGAAAAAGTGCAAAAAGAAAATTTGAACCAGTTTAAAATTTCAATGTAATCAGATAGTACAATAATATACTTAAGTTTATCTATGTTTAATATGTCTTAGTTTTCTTATTTCAAATCCCGCAACCATTGTAAATGGTTACCAAACCTAGCAATTTTTTTAAATTAAAAGCGCTTATTAATTTTTATTCATTTGCTAATATATGTCGTTAAAATGATTAAACTAATAATACATTAATTTAACATGATTTGCAAGGGTTTCGACTATAGGAATATGGTCTCTTTTGCAGAATTTCATAAAAATCCAAGAAGTTATAGGCATCACTTTGAAATTAACCATTTTGACTACTTTTTCACCAGTTTTGAGATCATACCAGGACTTTGAATGGAAGGAAAATAATTTGAATGGCCATTTTTTATTTGTTAATTCATCACGAACAAATATTATTTAATTAATCTTCTTTTAAACTTAATATACTAACGAAGAATCGTATTTAAAAATTGTACTCATCATAAAGTGACCGTTTCAAAAAAACTCAAAAAATCTGGATGTGCCACAGAAAAGGTAAGGCCAGATTTGGATTCAGGAGGTCTCATTTTAGTTATCTATGTACATTTCGTTCAATCAAGGGAGATTGACCAAAATTTGTTGGCCTGTGTAATAAATATAATTTTAAATATGACTTGCTTATACTCTCTTGTTCAAACAGTTTTTAAGAGAACCGTTTCAGTTAAAATATAAATTTATTCTAATGTAGTACAAAGCCTGCATAGTTAGGTTTTAAATGCACTAGAATGAATACTTTGCAAAATATTTTATGGGGATCATCGAAATTTATTGCATCGCAGGGATTAGTCTTTTTAAAACTGAGCTTAAAAAAGGCATTAATCATTAACTGTATGCAAAAAAAAGTATAAAATAATAAACCAGGCCTTTATCCATGAGATATATTTATAACATATTTGAGAACAGCATTATTAGGTACGAGTACATTGGAGGTACAAATAGGATTTCAAAATACTAACATGAAGCACCATAACAATAGTTCAGTATCACATATCTATATAACACTATTCCCTTACACTTAAACATTGTTTGAGCAGTGTGTTTACATCTATAATCAGATCCGACTCTGGTTTGATATAATTCTTAATTGATTGTTTTAGTTCAGCACATGATATCTTTTTCATTTTAAATCTCCCGTCCACTTTGATTCTTCGTATTTGACGAATCTCCACTGAGGTTTTCATATATTTGGGCACTGTAAAGAAACCAATCATTTTGTCGAAACTGCAAATACTAGCTTGTTTGCATTGGTATCGACAACAGTGTCAAAGAAATCTAAAACTGACTGTCTACGTGACCAAAATTATTTGGCAATTTCTGCAATTCTTCCAAATCTATTGACTTTAAAGCCTCTGAATCCATCATGCTTGATTCCTTGCGACTCCATCCCCGAGGTATACTCATTATATAAGGAAACAGAGTGTGCTGTATGACTAAGGGATAGCAGCTTCGAAATTGCAATCAGTGCTAGAGTGTGAACACTGGATCCTTGAGATGTAAACACCTTTTTACCAACATTTACGTTTAATAATTTCTGAACACCGATTTTTTGCTCGGTGTTTTTAAATTCTTTATTGGCTGCATGATCTGCGCCCAATATGATATGAGCAGAGCATTTGAGAATCTTCTCTTCAGTCCCACCTAAATGTTGTAGCATTGTAGAACAATCACCTGCTCGATCTGTCATCTACAAATCTATGGAGCTTTTGATACCTTCAACATCGGAATCGGCTAACAATGCTAGACACTTCAATTTAAATTCATATGATGCAGTACTGTCAGCTCCAGAATGGCTAACATTCTCTGTATACCCAGTTGTCATGGTTTTTCGTGATCTACCAGGACCTGAGATAGTGATGTGGTCAGCCTTTACTTCGTATAGCTTGTGACCTGCTGCTTTGGTTGTATCATCTAAGCCAACCGTAACAACATCATCATCACCTTTATTCAAATTATATTTAAAAAAAGGAAAAATCTTCCATATCTTAAAAAGGGATGGTTTAATCATGTTTAAGCTGTTATATTTGCAATCCTGGACCATAAAAACCCCTAGTTAGACATCTTACATGTGGTGTTTGTTGTAAAAAATTAAATTTTCACTGAAATTATATTATTTTGGCGGCCATTTTGAACTTTTGAGTGTTATATTTTGATAGTAAAATTTATTTTGTACGAATAAACCTTCTTCATTTCTTGAGCAGAAATGAGGATGAAAGATATGTTACTCATCTAAATTGGGAATGTACAAACTCAAATTAGATAATAAAAAAGTACTCGCATATTTGGGCCCCTACAGCGCCCATATGTTCGGCTTTCGGGTATGGGTACGTTTTGGAGATAGTTTGTGAGTGAAACAGACCTTAAATAATAAAAGAGAGGAGAGAGAAAATAATTTTCTGTTTTTTACAAACATTCCTCATAAAAAGTTTGACTTTGTACAAAGAATATGTTTTAAGTCACATGAGATACTTTTTTCTTTTCTATTTCTCTAACTCATCCTCCTCCTTTTCTTTTTCTTTTTTCCTCTCTTTACCTTGAAAAGTAGGTAGTAAAATCAGACAAGGAATATTTTGTTTTTCATTTCTGGCCCCATCACTTTGCAAATAGTTTTATTAGGTCTGCCTTGACCAAAGGATTCCATAGGTACCTTCAAAGTTCAAATCTGACAATAAATATGGGAGGAGATAGCGTGCGGACATACAGACGGACAGAGATTGGTGAATTATTATATAGATTTGTACAATGCTTATCTGTATTCCACTCAAACATGTACTTCCCATTTGAGACATTTTTTCAATGCTTGATCATTTTCCTTTTCTATCTTGGGTGATTTCTTCCTCATTCATTTTTTTCTTGGTCAATTTCTTTCAACAGCCGTATTTTTCTTGAATCATGGCCACAATAAATAAATATAAAATTCATACATGAAAAATGCTCCAAGAAAGAAAAAGGTTTGTGTTCTTATAAGCTGCATGTTGTGTTAAGAAAGTATTTATAAATGTTTAAAAATATTGAACCAATTAGTAATTGTGCTCTATATTTCTGAATTGTGTTTTTTTCTTTAACACAACTGCAGTTGTTTTTAGATAACAAATTAATAATTTAATCCCCCCCCCCCCAAAAAAAAAAAACTGATTGAAAATCTAAAGTGATTATTTGACCATGGATTTGATATGGCTTAAAACACAAGATTTAATTTGTTATTTCTTGCCACTTTTTAACAAGCAAATATATAATATAAAAAAGAAAGACATTCACAAAATATGTTTTCCATGTATTATTCTTTAAAAATATACAATAAATTACAAGAGTTTTCGTTCTCGAAACTTTATTTTTGAATAATAATGTTCGTTTATGTTTTTTAGCGCCTTGACATTTTTTTAAACTGCTTTCCATATATGGTTTTTATGCTTTAAATCTTCACATAAATAGTTTTAAAAATATGAGTTTTCACATTTAACTAATAATAGTTGCGTATGAAATACATAAAAAGACATTTTAGTCTTACATTAATACAACGACCAAAGACAAACAAAATAAAACAATTTAGAATAAGTAAATAGAATAATATCACAATTGTATGACAGACTTAGGTATATAGCAAAATTAATTAGCATGATAATAATGAAGCCTAATGTTGAATTAAAAGTTTAAAACAGATATAAAAATTCATAAAGCTAAAAAAAAAAAATTAATAACTTTTTATTTATCTTAAAATTACTGAAGACTTAATTAGGGAATACTTGATTTCCCTTGAAGCGAAAATCCCCAAGTTGTCGGATACGGAGGGTATTTTGAGGGTGAGAGCTCCATATCTGAGGAAGGCTGCCAGGATAATTCCACAGAGATTCTGGGGACAATATAAACACACACACATATATATATATATATATATATATATACGAGTATATATGGGATTCGGTCAATAGCTAATTTGATAAAGATAAATATTTGATAAATTCATACATTCCAATAATTAATATTAGTTTAGAAGTATCAAATATCTTAACAAATAACCATCCGACCTACATATTTCCAAATTTGTTATTTAAAGGAGAACTTAAGCAATGGTATTTTTCTTGGTTCAAAATGATGTGATTACATTTATTCCTTGATACACTCCTCCCAGAGAGGTTTTCGGCGAGGTAGACGTATGGAAGACGTCATTAGAGGTATAAAGGATTGCATAACTACATACAATGGAGGCTAAGGAAGAGAAATTGGCTTTGGTAGCCATTGATTATATGAAAGCCTTCAATAGTGTAGATCATGAATGGCTAATAAAGTGCCTGGAAAGGAAAGGTTTTAGGCAAAATTATATTAGAATGGTCAGCATGTGCTTGAAGGGTCTTTTTACGCATTTTGGTGGAGAAGAGACCGCTTATGCAGTAAATAGAGGCTGCCGTCAGGGTGACCCAATATCACCGTTCCTCTTTATATTGGCACTCGACCCGTTAATATGCGAGATTAACTCTTCATTAGATATAGGAGGAGTGAAGATAGGCAAAAATCATCACAAGGTAGAGGCTTTTGCAGATGATCTTACTGTCCTTTTCTCAGGAGAGAGTAAAGATATTATGAAGGCAATAAATAATACTTTCAAAATTCTTGAAAATTACTCTTTGCTATCAGGACTTAAAGTCAACGTTGACAAGTCGAAAGCAATTACAAACTGCTCTGGAGTATTGGAAATTAATTGACTAAATTATTTAAACGTTTTAAAAATCTTGGGATCCAACATTTCATTAAATTCAACGGATGATCTTAAAGATTGTAAAAATATTGAATCAAAAATATATAGGGCTGTTTCTAAATATTCCCAAATATTGAATTCGAACGCACCATCAAGGATTTACGCATGGAATGGGTTAGTTCTTCCAAAGGTAACCCATCTATTAAGATCTACAATATTTTCTCAGACACTGGCGTCCAAGATTCGAGAACTGGCCTTAAAATTTATTTTTAGAGATGGGCAGAACAGGTTAATAACGTGGAGAAGAATTTCACTCCCCCGAAAGTATGGTGGCCTGGGAATGATAGATTTCGAAGTTTACTGAAAAACAAATTTGTTTTCCTGGTTCAAGCGAATTCTAGCTCCCGGGACGCTATGGTCTGACATATTAGAGAATAAAATGGTGGAAATGTTTGGCATGTCAAAAAACAGTGTTAGAGGAAAAGGGCCAGGCAAGCTTTTCGATGCTTGTAAATCTATAAGTGAATTTTGGAAACAAAATGTTGAAATTAATTATGAATTAATCAATTAAGTTTTAGCTAAAATGCAATGGGAAGAGCCCACCCTAGAAAATAGAAGATTGTCATTTTTATCATGTACCTCAATCAAGCGGAAAATAGATTTTATTGGAGAGGTTTTGGGTGAAAACTGTTGTTTTACTTTCAATGAAAAGCTTGAACGGGAAAAAATCCTAAATGAGATTACTTTCAAGACGAGACTGATTGGTCCAAGAGACTGTTTTTTTAATTACTTGAAGGGCATTAGGAATGGTATATTATGGGACCTTTTGGTAAAGAAAAATGATAGAATTTTTTTAATAAACCAAATAGGTAGGAAGATAGAACGATTAAATCTAAAGTGCTCAGTAAAAGAAGTTTTGAAATGTTTGGAAGATGGGAACCTGAATTTCGCATCATATTGGTTTAAATACCGAATTATTACCAATACACTTCCATTTGGTAGCATTTTTGGAAGGACTGAGGCTGAAAGAATTTGTTTCTTTTGTAATGAAGCACCGTAAATATCAACACATTTTTTAATCGACTGTCAAACCATTGGGATTGTATGGGAACAATTGGTCGAGGAGTTTTATTTTAGATTACGAATTTACTTGACAAAAAGAGATTTTTGCTATATTTATACAGGTCCATTCAAAGAAGAAATAAATGCAATTGTCACTAACATGCAGAAAGCATTATACAAATTTAGAAGTACAAAAACAACCCTCCCAAATAATTTTAACATATTTGTAATGAATACGATAAATGATTTTTTATCTTAATTTCTTAAAGTGATGTAGTATTGTATTTTAGGTTTAAACTATTTTTGTGTTTTTGCGTTTTTAATACTATGAAATGATGCAAATAAAGTTGTACTTGTGTACAAAAAAATTAATAATAATAATGTTCATATATTTTTGCATAGGTTTGAAAATGTTAACTTATGACTATTACTTTTTAAATACTTAGATATACTTTTTATTTATAATCATTATAAATGACTTGATTTATACAGAGGTTAGAGGATTTCAAGACTACTTGTTAAATTTCACTTATTGTCGATGGAATGGATAATCCATTGATCAAAAAACAGTATACATTTAATATGATAAGAAATCTACGTCATGATTTAAATATTTAATCGACTATTTGTAGATAATACATTTGTTCAAAAGCATATCTTTTAGTGTATCAAAGATAAAGTAAAGTATAAATACTGGGTTCTCTAAAGAAACTTCAGCAGTGACAATTGTCCTTAGCTATCAACATGATGAAGACCATTTCTGCAGTCCTTCTCCTGGCCGCTGCTGTCAGCGCGGTTCCATCCCAAAGACACATCGGTAGAATTGTTGGCGGAGAAGAAGTGGAGCCCAACAGCATCCCTTTCCAAGTCTCCTTTCAGTCCAAGAACAACTTCCACTTCTGTGGTGGCTCCGTCTTGGACAAGGACACTGTCATCACTGCTGCCCACTGCTGCGTCAACTTCAGACCAAATGACGTCAAGGTTGTTGCCGGAGAACACGACCTCTTTGTCAAGAGCGGTGATGAGCAGGCCGTTAATGTCGACCAGATCATCTACCACGAACTCTATGGATCTGCAGGAACCAACTACGATGTCTGCCTCTTGAAGCTGAAGAGCTCCTTGGAGTTGGGCGGCAAGGTCAAGGCCGTCTCTCTCCCCAAGAAGGACGAGGTATTCTCCGGAGACCTCGTTGTCTCTGGTTGGGGCACCCTCTACGCCGGAGGACCCTCTTCCGATGAGCTCCGTGCCGTCACTGTTCAGGTTGTCTCTGACGAGGACTGCGAGGATGCCTACCCCGGAATGATCGATGAGACCATGATATGCGCTGCTGCTCCAGAGAAGGACTCCTGTCAAGGAGACTCCGGTGGCCCACTTGTCCAAGGAAACACGCTCGTTGGAATCGTCTCCTGGGGACGTGGCTGTGCCTTTGCTGGATATCCCGGTGTCTACGGAAAGGTCACCGAGTTCCTTGACTGGATCGCTGAGCAATAAAGTCAATGAGATATATTTTGAATATTTGTTAAATAAACACAATAATTTATCCTTTAGGATAAATTAAGTTTAAAATAATCTATTCATTGCCTCAACGGTTTAAAATAATGCCTTGATACAAAGCTATGAAACCTCTGTTGCTTGCAAGGGGTATGTGCCATGAGTCCTCAGATTTGTGAACATTATTAACCTTGAGTTATCAACATAACTTTTTAGAGTTCCCTTATTCTCTTTTTTACTTTCACAAAAGCAACAACAACAACGGTTGTTTGAAATTTGCACGGTAAGAGGATTTATAATGATGGGGGTTGAGGTGAAAGGGAAGGAAGGGCTCATTTTTACTTGCTTGCACTTAAGTATTCATTTGATGGCTGCTTGATGGAGAAACCGATGGCTCTGGTGGTCCCAAAATGGTAGTGTCCGGACAAAAAGTAGACAATTTTGGTCATACATTATTATTTTAATTTACAAATTTTGGAGGTGCGTCAAGCGGTTGGTAATTAAAAAAATATATATGATTACTACAAATAACCCGCAAATTATCTCTGCACTGCAAAGTTATCTATTTTTCAATTGAGGATACAATTTTTCTGAATATACATATAGTTCATCATGTCAGAGTATGACAATTTGGTCATTCCTAGATGCCGTGGGGCAAGGAAGAAATACTTTTCTTTCGCCCTTTGTCAAGGGAATTTTGATATGACCATTTCAAAGAGGTTTTATTAAATCTTTAAAAAATTTAGAGTGGAATTAACTTGAAATGTTGGAACACTGAGTCATGCCCTGATGTGAACCGATCCCTTCACAGAAAAAATATTATATGTCATTTTATTTTTCCCCTGTATTTTAGTTCGTATATAAAAGGTCGAAGTAGTTGTGTATAAAATTAATAAGAAGATATTTTAGTCTTAAATTAATACAACGACAAAGGAAAAACAAAACAAATTAGAATAAATAAATACAATAATATCACAATGGTATAACAGACTTCAGTATATAACAAACTAAAATTTGTATTATAATTATGAAGCAGTTTGTTGTATTCAGACTTAAACAGACATTAAAATTCATATAGCTTATAAAATTTAAATTACTTGTTAATTATCTTAAAATAACTGAATACATAGTTAGGAAATACTTGATTTCCCTTGAAGCGAGATTCCACGAGTTGTCGGTTACGGAGGGTATTTTGAGGGTGAGAGCTCCATATCTGGCGAAGGCTGCCAGGATAATTCCACGGAGATCTTGGGGACTTAAAGCTCAGTCGAAGTTAGTTTGCGGGCTATTCTTGCCTTAGCATTTAAACCCGAATAATCAATTGCCTTAGGGACGTTTGATCGATTTGTAATGCTGGGAAAGTCCAAAGAGGACCACAACTCTAATTATTCCTTCATTGACATTGTCCATTCCTTTTACGTTTATTACAATTAATCTTTTTAGAATAGATATAACTTGGCAATCTACAAATGCCTGTATTGTATTATTATATGATTTGCCACAGTCTTTACAGTGTGAGCTAAACACGATGCAATTAGAGGCCACTTGCAGCTGGGCCGTGAGTTTTCTCCCGTCATGAATTCACTTCATAGAACGTTCAATTCTTAGCCTCCAGTTACTCGTTAGTTTAAGAATCTCAACGAAAACATCTGTTATGCATTGCACTTCCTCACGAACATTCGGAATAGACATTTTAAAATGCCATGAACAAGGAGTTAGGCACATATTTGTGACTCTAAAGAGAGAATATTTAAATCTCTCTTCATTGAAAGGATGAATAAGCTGAGATGAATGAACTGATAGCTCCTTATTGACAATAGCTCTTCCTTCCAAAGAAGCCGGACTATTCAAATAAAAAAAGGGTTTGTGGACATTCTGATGGATAACGTCTACCGTCGAGTTTTTATGATAAAGAGGTACATAGTTCCAAATAATTATATGAGCTGAAGCTTCAGAGATTTCCTTGATAGAGTTGTTTGTTAGGTTTGTTACAAACATTAACCTATGTTCCTCCATTATCTTTGTGGGAACTTGGTTATATCAATAAATAATTTGATATATATCTTGGGAATGATATTGGACACTTTGGTCAAACCTCCACCGAAGAGGGACCTAGGCCTCGTTACGGAATCTATATATTGCTTGTGAAAGATAATTGACAGCCAATTTTTTCCTCTTGAATAGCTTTTTCTGCTTTAAACAAAACAACTGAGATAATCTGAGTGTTAAAAAGATCAATCTTCTGTAGACTATAGTCCCGCCACAAGGTAATACGTTGACCAATAGTTGAAGCTAATTGGTTCCAGTTATTGGGATGAACCCTCTCGGAGCACCAGTCAATTCCTAATATTGAAAATTAATGGGGAGACAAATGCAATTATTGGCTTGAGCATCATCGCACATGCATTTAAATACTTAATGTTATGGTTAAAATAAATCAAAATAATAAATCAACTATAATTTAAAAATATCTGCAAATTTTGTGATCATAGGATACATGTGATCATAAAATCACATGCCTACCAATTTTAAACAAGTTATTTCATTTTAGAAAGCAGATAATGCAGCTTTAATGACATATATATTTGCATTTAAAGCTCTTATTCAATGTTTTAAAAAGGCTGCAATCATATTATTATTTTCAACAAAATATTCTTCGTCATTAAGAAAATTGAAAGAGTTCTTTAGATAGGGATGGTGCATTGGGCCATTTAGGAGATATTTTGTTCTTAGAATTGGTGCCTATCAACTACAAACTGGAGGAGGGACTATGTGATTGACGAGGAGACCTTTCCAATGGACTATCCTGTCAGTGAACATGCTAATGACATTAATGGCGCTCTTGTGATAAACATTGGTATGAAGAGACAATGTGGCAAGGTGTCATTTTTGGTCTACCTCATTGATAAGATCCTAGGTTCGATAGACTAATTTTAATGCTATAATACTTATATATTCAGTCAGATGCAATTCTATCGAACCATATAGGTATAAATAAACTAATCTCATATTATTATTTTCAGTCGAAAAAGTAATAAAAACCAATATATGGAACATAGTTTACACCATCAAAAATCACATGTCCTTTTGTCTCTACATCAGTCCCAAAATAAAGAAATTAATGGATTAAAGTACAGTTTACAAACGGGTCAGGAGAACAATGCAACAGCTTCAAGAGCAAATATAACTCCAACGACCATTCATTTTATTTGAGTCGTCTAGATACACTTAGCTGCTACATTCGTTTCTTTATTCGAAAATTTCTTTATTCGAAAAGAGACACATAGGACAGAGCTTAGCAATGTTAAAAAATCAAAAGGGCATGGTTTTCTTCACGAGCCAGAAGCTTATGATTCACGAGGAGATCATTAGTAAAATTGAACGTCGGTTACATGAACCAAAAGATCACCTTCATTTAAATCATTATTTTTTATCTTCAATAACTGTTGTTATGACAAAAAACTTGTACAAAAAAACTGCTACAGCTTGAAGAGCAAAGATAGCTCATGATTTGATCGGCCTAACAGCTAATGACTTACGCATGTTTTCCTTACGTCGAATCCTTCAAACGGAATTACTCCATCTTTATAATAAAAGTATATTTTTCAAGTGAAGCAAAAGAATGCGTGTCAATTTTGAGTAACTCTCTTTTTTTCTTTAGAGGCTGAAATTATTAATATTATAAAGAAATATATTGATTGACAGCAATGATAAAATGGACACTTTTCCTTGGCATGTCTCATGGGAAACTTGCATGCCATAGATGTATTTCCATTCAGATTTAATAAAAAATTACTCTTTGTATTGAGGATGATTGATCTAATTAGTACGATTGTGTTATTAAATTTGGTTGCATGCAGTTTTGATATATTAATTATTGTAAAAGGGCAAAACTTGCAGTGTTATCCTTATATAAAACTATTGATGAAATATATTTGTTTTAATCCAATGGAAACGTTTCGAAACAAATGTAAAAAAGTGTATTTAGTCATCATAAGTTTCTTAATTATCATTTTGTGGTTATTTTACTTTTCCTAATGCCAAATATCATATTTTTATGAATAAGGATATTTTAACATTGATTGTTATTACCATATTAGCCACTGTATAATAAGATTCTTTTTTACTTTTAAATTTTGCGATCCAATATCATGAAACATTGTCCATTGGAAATTTTTGTTTTATTAAACAAATATGTTTTTATGGATACATATTTTATACTGATTTCATACTTTAAATTTTTATGCTTTAATATCTTTGAATTTATTTTTACCTTTAAAGAATTAGCTTTATCTTTTCACAAATTATAAATTGTTATGATTGAAAGTACTACATATGTTGTACCTCTTAAGAAAACTTTTATTTATTGGTAAACAAAAAGATCTTCACGAATGTTGAAAATTATAGTTGCTATTTTCATACCTAAAGTTTTGTCTATAAGTTTATAATAGTTTTGTAAGGTCTTGAAGAATCCAATATATATATTTATGTATACAAAAAACTGAGCAAGGAGATCTGTGTAATCCGATTGACTCTTAGATCCTTAGTAGTGTGCACCTTAAGTTTTTTTAAGAGTCATGACCTCATAGAAATATTCGTTTATTATGTTATTAGTGGCATTTCATAGTTATTACATTTTTTCTATTGGACATAATTATGTCTTTGAAGTTATGAAAGAATACATTGTTAAGACCTATTAAAAACAAAGATATATTTTCCATTTTTGTGCTTCTGGCAGATTTAAAAAAATCAATTGTAAGTATTGAATGATTAAGCTGTATTTATATATTTTCAAAATTAATGAATGGATCATGTAAAATATTTATGCTCATATTTAAATGGAAACCATTGAAATAAATAAAAAATCTTTATTATCACAATTTGTAATAAAAAATATGATCGAAAATATTGTTGTCTACACTTATTTAAGGACTGTAATTCAAGGGTAAAACTAGAAGAAATCGATTTTTTATTGAAAATTCTAATTCATATAAGTATATATGCATATAACTAATAATTTGTTTGATCTTTCATTTCTAGGTATGTGTGAAATATTTGGTCGTCTTTAATAAACTAAGAAAGGAGACTGTAAGCAAGTAATAGAAAAATTAAATTTATATAATTGTAGTCATAAAAATAGCTCAATATAGGAGTACTTAACTATCAAAGTGAAGGTCACAGGTTCGAGAGGAGAAGGTTCGTTTTGATGGACCTTTTTGAAAAGGGTATTCGATGGAGTAAATTATATTTCGTATATATATATATAACATTTAAAAAATAGTTTAAAAAGGATCTTTTAAATATGTAATTGGTGATTGAAAAGTGTGATAGGACCCAATACATCCTATGAATAATATGGGTGAGCATGCACATCAATAATTTAGAGTCAGGAACTATTTGATAATGGAACGCTCAAAATATATATATTGATTAGCTGGCAATGCTATAAAAAGTTGTACCTTTAAAAAGGATTCTTTTGTGAACTTGTTGAATTTGAAGTAAGTAATAAGAAATGTAAGAGTTTTATGATTTTGGACGAATATAACAAACAGAAGAAGTACATTAATACCTTTAAAAATGAATTAATTATGGAGTTAAATGTTCTGAAATATAGATATAAATTATATTCCGTGAATACAAAAGAAATTGAACGATATTCACAGCACAAAATAAGTTCAGAAAAAATAATTTACATTATATAAATTCCTTCAATGGCTGAAATCATGATATTTTGCATGCCTGTCTTCTTTTCTGTTACAATATTTAACATGTTTTGTGGACTAACAGCAACAAAAACATAAAGACTAATCAAACATAAAATAAATATATCTTATATCAATAATAATATAATTTTAAATATGACTTGCTTATACTCTCTTGTTCAAACAGTTTTTAAGAGAACCGTTTCAGTTAAAATATAAATTTATTCTAATGTAGTACAAAGCCTGCATAGTTAGGTTTTAAATGCACTAGAATGAATACTTTGCAAAATATTTTATGGGGATCATCGAAATTTATTGCATCGCAGGGATTAGTCTTTTTAAAAACTGAGCTTAAAAATGGCATTAATCATTAACTGTATGCAAAAAAAAGTATAAAAGAATAAACAAGGCCTTTATCCATGAGATATATCCATAACATATTTGAGAACAGCATTATTAGGTACGAGTACATTGGAGGTACAAATAGGATTTCAAAATATTAACATGAAGCACCATAACAATAGTTCAGTATCACATATCTATATAACACTATTCCCTTACACTTAAACATTGTTTGAGCAGTGTGTTTACATCTATAATCAGATCTGACTCTGGCTTGATATAATTCTTAATTGATTGTTTTAGTTCAGCACATGATATCTTTTTCATTTTAAATCTCCCGTACACTTTGATTCTTCGTATTTGACGAATCTCCACTGAGGTTTTCATATATTTGGGCACTGTAAAGAAACCAATCATTTTGTCGAAACTGCAAATACTAGCTTGTTTGCATTGGTATCGACAACAGTGTCAAAGAAATCTAAAACTGACTGTCTACGTGACCAAAATTATTTGGCAATTTCTGCAATTCTTCCAAATCTATTGACTTTAAAGCCTCTGAATCCATCATGCTTGATTCCTTGCGACTCCATCCCCGAGGTATACTCATTATATAAGGAAACAGAGTGTGCTGTATGACTAAGGGATAGCAGCTTCGAAATTGCAATCAGTGCTAGAGTGTGAACACTGGATCCTTGAGATGTAAACACCTTTTTACCAACATTTACGTTTAATAATTTCTGAACACCGATTTTTTGCTCGGTGTTTTTAAATTCTTTATTGGCTGCATGATCTGCGCCCAATATGATATGAGCAGAGCATTTGAGAATCTTCTCTTCAGTCCCACCTAAATGTTGTAGCATTGTAGAACAATCACCTGCTCGATCTGTCATCTACAAATCTATGGAGCTTTTGATACCTTCAACATCGGAATCGGCTAACAATGCTAGACACTTCAATTTAAATTCATATGATGCAGTACTGTCAGCTCCAGAATGGCTAACATTCTCTGTATACCCAGTTGTCATGGTTTTTCGTGATCTACCAGGACCTGAGATAGTGATGTGGTCAGCCTTTACTTCGTATAGCTTGTGACCTGCTGCTTTGGTTGTATCATCTAAGCCAACCGTAACAACATCATCATCACCTTTATTCAAATTATATTAAAAAAAGGAAAAATCTTCCATATCTTAAAAAGGGATGGTTTAATCATGTTTAAGCTGTTATATTTGCAATCCTGGACCATAAAAACCCCTAGTTAGACATCTTACATGTGGTGTTTGTTGTAAAAAATTAAATTTTCACTGAAATTATATTATTTTGGCGGCCATTTTGAACTTTTGAGTGTT
>CP045901.1:18912146-18976054 GCA_013387185.1 Caligus rogercresseyi
CATAAATGAACATTGTAATTAAAATTACTGTCTAAAGAAAAAAGAAACTAAGTATATAATATGCACCTAAAAAAACAAAACAAACTTAATCTCTATTCAATCTGTAACGGCGGTGTCTACGTATGGTAGATTTGATGATATTGATGTATTGGAGGGAATTGGAGGGAATTAACCTTATTAGGTCACCAGCACATGTCCACGAAAATGCAGAGACGCTTGGAATTTTAATTGCCATAGCGCAATACCGAGTAGCTGTCCCAATCATTATACTCTGAGGTCTTCAATTTTTATATACGAATGATTTGTCAATTTCTTTGCTATTAAATATTTTATGCTTAACAGCGAATATTCAATTGCCTTATGATGAGATGCCAGCTTCTGTTTTCGCCTGAAGGGTCCAAACAAGATCGATGCCTTAATGATATTGGAGTCGATATCTTCTTGCAGAAAGACATTTAATTGAATAAAATACCTCACAGTTCTTAAAAAATGACAATCTACAAAAACGTGTAATATATTATTGTATAGAATGCCACAATTATTGCAAGGATAAAAAAATTTAATGAGCCGAGTCGAGATTTGAAATTGAGCTGTAAATTTGGACCCATTAGCAATACTCCAGGTCGAACACGAAATTCTTTTTTCCATGAGGAAGGAAGACTAAAAATGCTTAAAAACTTACTTATTATTTCTTTTCTTCATAAAACTTCTGCCTGTCAAGATTCAATTTTAAAAACCACGGGATTGTAGGGCACATGGTTTTGAGAGACCTCTGAAGAGGAAACCTAAATCTACCTTCTGCGAAAATGGAAGCTGCCCCCACGTCGTGGATTGTAATAATTCCATTCACAAGAGCTGTTTTTTTAAGGATGAGGGATCACCAAATCTATTAATAAAAGGTCGGACACCCCTGTTTTTGTGAATAATATCAATCGAAGAGTCTGATAAATATTCCAGGGTAGGATGCCATAATTTTTTGCATCGACGCAAGAAATGGTGAAATTTTTTCCAAAACTTCATTAGTTAAGGGGGTACCTAAGTGTAGCCAAGAATAGTACTCTGAAGAAGTATATAAAAGTCGCCACTCTTTGTCAGGAAAAAACTCCTAACTCCCCTACAATCTTTTTATAATATTTTGGAACTATAAATCCCAACTGGCACAATCCGCCGCCAATCCTGTCTTTTGGACGCTTCAGAGAAGGAATATAGCTTTTGTGGAAGAGGGAGTGAAGCCATGCATCTTCCTCAGCTATTGCAGACTCAGCTAAAGACGGCAAAGAGGTTGCTTTATATAAAACAAGAGGAATTATACGACAATTATATAGATCAATACGGGTTTGTAGAGCAAGATTTCTCCACTGACTTATCTGTTTATAAATAGTTATATTCAACTTTGTCCAATTATTTCGCGACGCACCTGTTCTTGTCCATTGTATCCCCAGAACATTAATAGCCTCTTCAACTTTAAATCCATTAATTTCCATACACTTTTCGGGAAACCAGAATCCCAAAGGTAGTATGGTTGTTTTATTTTTGTTTATGGTAAGTCCTGATATGTTCGAGAATTTGTTGAAGAAGGACACAAGAACGTTTATACGAGCAATAAGTTGCCTTGCAGATGAAGCTTCAATAAACAAAGTAATGTCATCCGCATAGAGATCTATTAGATGCTTTTTTCCATTGAAGGAAACTACAAACCCCCCATATTTCCTTTTTAGCGCTCGTGTAAGTTCATCTATAGCACATATGAAGAGAAGTGGAGCCATAGGACAGCCTTGTTTGCAACTTTTTTAAATAAAATTGGCTCACTGTTTTTGCCATCTAAAGAAATGATAGAAGAGCCATTGTTTAATAAAGCTCTTATGGGATTAAAAAAAATGTCTAGGTAGAAGTTTTTTTATCGAATTTAAAATATGGCCATGGTTGACGGGATCGAACGCTTTTCTAAAATCAATAGCAATCACTGCACCAAATTTTGACTTCTGTTGAGGGATTCAGTAGCTGCAAGAATGTTTCGCGATATGTCAGTGATTTTTCTTTTCTTGAGGAATCCTTTTTGTTCCTCTGAAATTTTTCTGTTTAAAATAGGTTCTATTTGTTGAGCTAAAATTCTATAAGCATAGTTTAAAACAGTGATAGGCCTCCAATGATTAAAATCTGTCCCATCACCTTTTTTTGGTATAAGTGCAATCCTACCTTTGCATAACGATCGCGGCATCCTACCCGATTTTTCCATTATCTCGCCAATAGCTAAAAGGTAAGGAGCAACTTCCTTAGGAGCAAGAGAGAAGATACCCCCAGCTAAGCCATCCGGGCCTGACGATTTTGAATTTGTAAAATGTTTTTCTATAAAATTTTCTATTATTTGTATTGTCAAAACTTTAGTCTTTGATGATTTTTTCGGTTTTGGAAAATCTACTCGTTGACCACCTAAAATATCTGAGAAACGAAGATGGAAATAGTCTAAAATATCAGTAGATTTAGAAATAGTTATATTATTAACAACAATCTTCCGTATGATTGGAGCAGAACCAGTATTCGTTCTGGGCAAATACTTTATCCTCAGGCTATGATTTGATTCATATTGCTTTTTCTTTAGCATTTCTGACTCCACAATGTCAAAGATTCTATAGGAATTGAAAAGATCAGAAGAAAATTGTTTAATAAAAATAGAGGAGCTGTTCAGAAGACTCTCAATTTCACTCTGAAGTTTTGCAGATCTCTTCTTAAAAGATTTAATACACCTTTTGACCGTTTTAGTAGCAATTTGAGCGAGAAGTGAGTATGCATTTTTTGGGGTAATCATACTGTTATTTTTCGAGAAATTTTGTTTAAGATTATTTATAAAGTCATTATCACCAAATATCCATCTTGGGACATGTAATTGGTTTTTCCTTGGCACATAGTGCAACGTAAATGTGCATCCAGAAGGGTTAATGATTATTGATGCCAATCACCCTCATCGATATATTCTTTGACAAATACTGGCCTTGATAGTTTTTTAGTAATGAACGTCAGAACTCCCCTCTTGCCAGACCCGGAGAAAAACTGGTGGAACATATTGGGAAGACATAAGTTGCATGACTCAGAGCATGTTGAGGAGGTGATCGTTTTTATGTCTTGCAGACATAAAATTTCAGGCTTTAAAGATACCAAATGTTTCATTAGAGCACGTCAAACGCGACGGTCTCTTCCTCCTCTTATGTTAAGCGATATAATTTTCGACAAGCCAATATTTGTGCAAAGTTCATTTGTTGTATTCAAGAGGAAGAAATCTGTTATTCTAGACTGGTTCATGGTCATTACGAGTCTTTTTGTTTTGGTTTATATCAATTTTTTCCACTGTGTTTTGCGAATCGAGTCTGTTTCTTTTACTATTTGATTGCGATCTTGTTCTACCTACCAAGATTGCTTTGTTAGTCATAGATGGCTTCTTAGACTTTTCCGTAGCTTTTAGATTGTTTGTCGAAGAGATTATTTCAGTATCAGAGTTGGGGTTTAATATTTCGTCATTAGAAACTACATTATTAGTCGTTTCTTTAAAGGTAGCTATTGCTTGCTTGTTTACGATATTATTAACGGTAGCTGTTTCCATGGACTCCTTTTGAAGGGTTTCAGATATTGGATTTGTTTTGTTTTGATCCACTTGTTTATTAAAAATTATCACATCATCATTTTCTGTAAAGAATTTCACTTCGTTTCTTTTATTTTCTTAATTCGCGCAACCATCCAGTTCTTATACAAAACGATAGACTTAGTCTTCTCTTTACATGAAGAGCGATAATGTCCAAACATAAAACAATTGCCGCACTGCTTTGTTTGTCCAAGAAAGTTTAGGGTTTCAATATCATCACCTAGCGGAATTAATGAGGGAATGTTCTTAGGGTTTCCAATGACATTGATTACCAAGTCTGAACCCTTTGAATTCCAATGTTCATATTTAGGATCATTGAATATAGAAAAGTTTTTCAAGAAGTTCTTTTCGGATATAGACGCTTTCCCAATTTGAAAAGAATTGACTTTACAAAAAGGCACTAGCATTGATCTCAAAGCCTGCTCACATATTTCCCATATCCGTATTTAACGTCACATCAAAAACGTGATCTCCGTCCCTAGCGAGCATGAGTTTGCGGCAATCTATCATGCCCCTGAAGGAATTGTTCTCATCATCCTTAAAATCAACTTCGATTGGTAGGGTAAATGACTGGAAATTCTTTCCATTGAATTTTTTTGACGTGTGATAATGAGCGGGCGATGTGGTCGATCCCAATTGATGCTATGCACTTCATTAGGATTTAATTTTAATATATCAGTAGCAATCAGTGCAAGATTGCCTGGATGCATCTGATTTTTGCTCAGTGGACCGCGTTTATCGATTCTTTGAGCGAATAATGAGAAATTTTTCCACCCTTTGGAATCATTGACTGTTCCATCAGACACAAATTTAAATGAATCTTTTTTCGTAGATGAAGGTACTGCCCCGCTGTAGGACATTTTTTTTACTTACATTTGATGTTTCTTTTTCTTTTAAGGATTCAGGAATTTCTCCTGATTGACTGGAAGCATGGACACTAGAGTCCTCATGAAAGTTGGAAGGAGAGGAAGTACTGGCTGAACTAAGAAGAACCGCGTTCTCAGAAACAACATAAGAATCTTCACTCTCTAACACGCACGACGAGCTCTTATTATTATCATAATCATTTGCAGTGCAGAGATAATTTGCGGGTTATTTGTAGTAATCATATACATTTTTTTAATTACCAACAGCTGGACGCACCTCCAAAATTTGTAAATTAAAATAATAATGTATGACCAAAATTGTCTACTTTTTGTCGGACACTACCATTTTGGGACCACCAGAGCCATCGGTTTCTCCATCAAGCAGCCATCAAATGAATACTTAAGTGCAAGCAAGTAAAAATGAGCCCTCCCTTCCCTTTCACCTCAATCCCCATCATTATAAATCCTCTTATCGTGCAAATTTCAAACAACCGTTGTTGTTGTTGCTTTTGTGAAAGTAAAAAGAAAATAAGGGAACTCTAAAAAGTTATGTTGATAACTCAAGGTTAATAATGTTCACAAATCTGAGGACTCATGGCACATACCCCTTGCAAGCAACAGAGGTTTCATAGCTTTGTATCAAGGCATTAATTTTAAGCCGTTGAGGCAATAAATAGATTATTTTAAACTTAATTTATCCTAAAGGATAAATTATTGTGTTTATTTAACGAATATTCAAAATATATCTCATTGACTTTATTGCTCAGCGATCCAGTCAAGGAACTCGGTGACCTTTCCGTAGACACCGGGATATCCAGCATAGGCACAGTACTTTCCCCAGGAGACGATTCCGACAAGCGTGTTTCCTTGGACAAGTGGACCACCGGAGTCTCCTTGGCAGGAGTCCTTCCCTGAATCAGCAGCGCAGATCATGGTCTCATCGATCATTTCGGGGTAGGCATCCTCGCAGTCCTCGTCAGAGACAACCTGAACAGTGACGGCACGGAGCTCATCGGAAGAGGGTCCTTGGAAGGAGATGGTGCCCCAGCCAGAGACAACGAGGTCTCCGGAGAATTCCTCGTCCTTCTTGGGGAGAGAGACGGCCTTGACCTTGTCGTTCAACTCCAAGGAGCTCTTCAGCTTCAAGAGGCAGACATCGTAGTTGGTTCCTGCAGATCCATAGAGTTCGTGGTAGATGATCTGGTCGACATTAACGGTCTGCTCATCACCACTCTTGACAAAGAGGTCGTGTTCTCCGGCAACAACCTGGACTTCATCGGGTCTGAAGTTGACGCAGCAGTGGGCAGCAGTGATGACAGTGTCCTTGTCCAAGACGGAGCCACCACAGAAGTGGAAAGTGTTTTTGAACTGAAAGGAGACTTGGAAAGGGATGCTGTTGGGCTCCACTTCTTCTCCGCCAACAATTCTACCGATGTGTCTTTGGATGGAACCGCGCTGACAGCAGCGGCCAGGAGAAGGACTGCAAAAATGGTCTTCATCATGTTGATAGCTAAGGACAATTGTCACTGCTGAAGTTTCTTTAGAGAACCCAGTATTTATACTTTACTTTATCTTTGATACACTAAAAGATATGCTTGTGAACAAATGTATTATCTACAAATAGTCGATTAAATATTTAAATCATGACGTAGATTTCTTATCATATTAAATGTATACTGTTTTTTGATCAATGGATTATCCATTCCATCGACAATAAGTGAAATTTAACAAGTAGTCTTGAAATCCTCTAACCTCTGTATAAATCAAGTCATTTATAATGATTATAAATAAAAAGTATATCTAAGTATTTAAAAAGTAATAGTCATAAGTTAACATTTTCAAACCTATGCAAAAATATATGAACATTATTATTATATTTTTTTTGTACACAAGTACAACTTTATTTTCATCATTTCATAGTATTAAAAACGCAAAATCACAAAATAGTTTAAACCTAAAATACAATACTACATCACTTTAAGAAATTAAGATAAAAAATCATTTATCGTATTCATTACAAATATGTTAAAATTATTTGGGAGGGTTGTTTTTGTACTTCTAAATTTGTATAATGCTTTCTGCATGTTAGTGACAATTGCATTTATTTCTTCTTTGAATGGACCTGTATAAATATAGCAAAAATCTCTTTTTGTCAAGTAAGTTCGTAATCTAAAATAAAACTCCTCGACCAATTGTTCCCATACAATCCCAATGGTTTGACAGTCGATTAAAAAATGTGTTGATATTTCCGGTGCTTCATTACAAAAGAAACAAATTCTTTCAGCCTCAGTCCTTCCAAAAATGCTACCAAATGGAAGTGTATTGGTAATAATTCGGTATTTAAACCAATATGATGCGAAATTCAGGTTCCCATCTTCCAAACATTTCAAAACTTCTTTTACTGAGCACTTTAGATTTAATCGTTCTATCTTCCTACCTATTTGGTTTATTAAAAAAATTCTATCATTTATCTTTACCAAAAGGTCCCATAATATACCATTCCTAATGCCCTTCAAGTAATAATAAAAAACAGTCTCTTGGACCAATCAGTCTCGTCTTAAAAGTAATCTCATTTAGGATTTTTTCCCGTTCAAGCTTTTCATTGAAAGTAAAACAACAGTTTTCACCCAAAACCTCTCCAATATAATCTATTTTCCGCTTGATTGAGGTACATGATAAAAATGACAATCTTCTATTTTCTAGGGTGGGCTCTTCCCATTGCATTTTAGCTAAAACTTTATTGATTAATTCATAATTAATTTCAACATTTTGTTTCCAAAATTCACTTATAGATTTACAAGCATCGAAAAGCTTGCCTGGCCCTTTTCCTCTAACACTGTTTTTTGACATGCCAAACATTTCCACCATTTTATTCTCTAATATGTCAGACCATAGCGTCCCGGGAGCTAGAATTCGCTTGAACCAGGAAAACAAATTTGTTTTTCAGTAAACTTCGAAATCTATCATTCCCAGGCCACCATACTTTCGGGGAGTGAAATTCTTCTCCACGTTATTAACCTGTTCGGACCATCTCTAAAAATAAATTTTAAGGCCAGTTCTCGAATCTTGGACGCCAGTGTCTGAGAAAATATTGTAGATCTTAATAGATGGGTTACCTTTGGAAGAACTAACCCATTCCATGCGTAAATCCTTGATGGTGCGTTCGAATTCAATATTTGGGAATATTTAGAAACAGCCCTATATATTTTTGATTCAGTATTTTTACAATCTTTAAGATCATCCGTGAATTTAATGAAATGTTGGATCCCAAGATTTTTAAAACGTTAAATATTTTAGTCAATAAATTTCCAATACTCCAGAGCAGTTTGTAATTGCTTTCGACTTGTCAACGTTGACTTTAAGTCCTGATAGCAAAGAGTAATTTTCAAGAATTTTGAAAGTATTATTTATTGCCTTCATAATATCTTTACTCTCTCCCGAGAAAAGGACAGTAAGATCATCTGCAAAAGCCTCTACCTTGTGATGATTTTTGCCTATCTTCACTCCTCCTCTTCACTTTCTTCGTTATTATTATTATTCATTATTGTTTTCCCTCCCTAAGCAGGGAGGGTTTTTTCTTCTTTTTTCTTATTATTATTATTGTTTTTCCCTCCCTCCGCAGGGAGGTTTTTTATTCATATTATTATTATAGGATTCTGGTGTGTTTTTGGAGGCAAGTCGGGAGCGCGCCTTTTTACCAATCCTAAGGATTAAAAAAATCATCTTATTTTGGTATAAATGGAGGTTTCCTTCATGTTCATTCAGTTTCATTTCAGTCTCATTTGAATCTCATTTCTCTACATGATCTAAATACACTACTTGTCAACCTACATTTCAGTACGTATTTATTTCACTTTGGGAGATATAATAAGAGTACTTAAGCTTGGTATTTTAATATCCTTTCTCTCGAAAGATATTTCATTATACAGTCCACTTAAATTATCATCCTGGGATAATTTTGGGTAATCCATGACAACTGGGTATACAGAGAATGTTAGCCATTCTGGAGCTGACAGTACTGCATCATATGAATTTAAATTGAAGTGTCTAGCATTGTTAGCCGATTCGATGTTGAAGGTATCAAAAGATCCATAGATTTGTAGATGACAGATCGAGCAGGTGATTGTTCTACAATGTTACAACATTTAGGTGTGACTGAAGAAAAGATTCTCAAATGCTCTGTTCATATCATATTGGGCGCAGATCATGCAGCCAATAAAGAATTTAAAAACACCGAGCAAAAAATCGGTGTTCAGAAATTATTAAACGTAAATGTGGTAAAAAGGTGTTTACATCTCAAGGATCCAGTGTTCACACTCTAGCACTGATTGTAATCTCGAAGTTGCTATCCCCTAGCCATGCAGCACACTTGTTTCCTTATATAATGAGTATACCTCGTGGAAGGAGTCGCAAGGAATCAAGCATGATGGATTCAGAGGCTTTAAAGTCAATAGATTTGGAAGAATTGCAGAAATTGCCAAATAATTTTGTCACGTAGACAGTCAGTTTTAGATTTCTGTGACACTGTGTCGATACCAATGCAAACAAGCTAGTATTTGCAGTTTTGACAAAATGACTGGTTTCTTTACTGTGCCAAAATATATGAAAACCTCAGTGGAGATTCGTCAAATACGAAGAATCAAAGTGGACGGGAGATTTAAAATGAAAAAGATATCATGTGCTGAACTAAAACAATCAATTAAGAATTATATCAAGCCAGAGTCAGATCTGATTATAGATGTAAACACACTGCTCAAACAAAGAGCAGCTCAAAGAAAAAAAGCGGAAAGGACAAAGAAGCTACTAATATGAGTAAGGGATGTGGCAGCCTGAGTAGGACCTCTTCTGCTCACCCCTATTAGTATTAGTATTATTCGTTTATATGTATTTATAAGAAGGAAGAAGTAATCAAGTTGACCGACAAGCTGATGCTTGTGGGTCGTACTTACCTTCCCTCTCTCTCACTCTCTTCATATCCTCCTCACAGTCAAGACCTTCCAATATTCCTCCACTGAAATAAACTATAAAATCATATTCTTGTCTATTAATTCTTCATATATATATATACCTCCTGGATCGCATCAGGCCTCTGCGGATCACAGCACGCTCGCTCTGTCGCATATTGAGTATAACATTCCAACCATTTCCAAAACCAATAGGGACACCAAGGCCCAGTTACAAGAGATTCTCTTGACTTGAGTGAAAGGCTGACAGAAACAAATTGCTGTCAGAGATAGGCTACTTAAGAGCTACACTGGCACCAGATATTCGTCAAATACGAAGAATCAAAGTGGACGGGAGATTTAAAATGAAAAAGATATCATGTGCTGAACTAAAACAATCAATTAAGAATTATATCAAGCCAGAGTCAGATCTGATTATAGATGTAAACACACTGCTCAAACATGTTTAAGTGTAAGGGAATAGTGTTATATAGATATGTGATACTAAACTATTGTTATGGTGCTTCATGTTTATTTTGAAATCCTATTTGTACCTCCAATGTACTCGTACCTAATAATGCTGTTCTCATATGGATATATATCATGGATAAAGGCCTTGTTTATTCTTTTAGACTTTTTTTTGCATACAGTTAATGATTAATGCCTTTTTTAAGCTCAGTTTTTAAAAAGACTAATCCCTGCGATGCAATAAATTTCGATGATCCCCATAAAATATTTTGCAAAGTATTCATTCTAGTGCATTTAAAACCTAACTATGCAGGCTTTGTACTACATTAGAATAAATTTATATTTTAACTGAAACGGTTCTCTTAAAAACTGTTTGAACAAGAGAGTATAAGCAAGTCATATTTAAAATATATTATATTGATATAAGATATATTTATTTTATGTTTGATTAGTCTTTATGTTTTGTTGCTGTTAGTCCACAAAACATGTTAAATATTGTAACAGAAAAGAAGACAGGCATGCAAAATATCATGATTTCAGCCATTGAAGGAATTTATATAATGTAAATTATTTTTTCTGAACTTATTTTGTGCTGTGAATATCGTTCAATTTCTTTTGTATTCACGGAATATAATTTATATCTATATTCAGAACATTTAACTCCATAATTAATTCATTTTTAAAGGTATTAATGTACTTCTTCTGTTTGTTATATTCGTCCAAAATCATAAAACTCTTACATTTCTTATTACTTACTTCAAATTCAACAAGTTCACAAAAGAATCCTTTTTAAAGGTACAACTTTTTATAGCATTGCTAGCTAATCAATATATATATTTTGAGCGTTCCATTATCAAATAGTTCCTGACTCTAAATTATTGATGTGCATGCTCACCCATATTATTCATAGGATGTATTGGGTCCTATCACACTTTTCAATCACCAATTACATATTTAAAAGATCCTTTTTAAACTATTTTTTAAATGTTATATATATATATATGAAATATAATTTACTCCATCGAATACCTTTTCAAAAAGGTCCATCAAAACAAACTTCTCCTCTCGAACCTGTGACCTTCACTTTGATAGTTAAGTACTCCTATATTGAGCTATTTTTATGACTACAATTATATAAATTTAATTTTTCTATTACTTGCTTACAGTCTCCTTTCTTAGTTTATAAAGACGACCAAATATTTCACACATACCTAGAAATGAAAGATCAAACAAATTATTAGTTATATGCATATATACTTATATGAATTAGAATTTTCAATAAAAAATCGATTTCTTCTAGTTTTACCCTTGAATTACAGTCCTTAAATAAGTGTAGACAACAATATTTTCGATCATATTTTTATTACAAATTGTGATAATAAAGATTTTTTATTTATTTCAATGGTTTCCATTTAAATATGAGCATAAATATTTTACATGATCCATTCATTAATTTGAAAATATATAAATACAGCTTAATCATTCAATACTTACAATTGATTTTTTTAAATCTGCCAGAAGCACAAAAATGGAAAATATATCTTTGTTTTTAATAGGTCTTAACAATGTATTCTTTCATAACTTCAAAGACATAATTATGTCCAATAGAAAAAATGTAATAACTATGAAATGCCACTAATAACATAATAAACGATATTTCTATGAGGTCATGACTTAAAAAAAACTTAATCCCTCCTCCAGTTTGTAGTTGATAGGCACACACTTAAGAACAAAATATCTCCTAAATGGCCCAATGCACCATCCCTATCTAAAGAACTCTTTCAATTTTCTTAATGACGAAGAATATTTTGTTGAAAATAATAAATATGATTGCAGCCTTTTTAAAACATTGAATAAGAGCTTAAATGCAAATATATATGTCATTAAAGCTGCATTATCTGCTTTCTAAAATGAAATAACTTGTTTCAAATTGGTAGGCATGTGATTTTATGATCGCATGTATCCTATGATCACAAAGTTTGCAGATCTTCTTAAATTATAGTTGATTTATTATTTTGATATATTTTAACCATAACATAGTCAAAAGTTCTTTAATGTTGCAATTAAGAAGGTTTTTCTTAGACATAAAACATACCTGAATGGTTTTGCAGTATTTGTACTACAACATAAATAACGTTTGACAAAATAGTCCGTTTTTTACGGTATATATATATATATATATATATATATATATATATATATATATATATATATATATGGAGCCACAATAAAAATATCATATTTTTGCATTAATTTATATATGTGGGCTGAATACACACGATACGAGGGAGATTTTTATGGTTGAAAAGTTAAGGAACATGCATTTATAAATATAAATTACGTAGAACTTATATACCCAAAAAGCAGATATGTTATTACACAGATAAGTCGTGACAAATATTTAACTTGAATTTAAATAAAATCCTCTTTTTAGTATTCTATTATGAAGCTGTGACTTATACCCTTACTTCATTGTTTTGCAAAATGGCGTCACTTACCGCCTTCTTTAAATTACTCTTCTTACCAGTTGGTTTGTTATATCCCGATGACGTGTTTCCTAAAGAATTTGATCATTGTACTTTGTTTATTATCATTGATATATATATATATATATATATATATATATATATATATATATATATATATATATATATATATAGTATATATATATATATATATACATATTATATATATATATATATATATAATATATATATATATATATTTATTATATTTATCAGTTGTCCTCAAGGATTGCATTCATTCTTGTGCAGCTGCCGCCAATTCAGCCATTTCCCGCATTGTGCAACCACAATCGTTTAATGTAGTGGTTTGGCGTTTTCTACTCTTCTTCACAAAGTCTGCAGGTTGAGTCCAGTGATTTCCCCATATTAAATTGATGCTTTTTAAAGTTAATATGACCACTGACCATTGAGATGATTATGGAATCTTGAAGTATTTTGTATTTATTATTGATATTTATTCATTCACCCTGGGGACCTCAATAAAGAACAAACTATTCTCCTGTCATCTAGTGTACTTATTTCATTAAGTGTTTTTTTTTTTTTTGCAGGGTCTTGATTTCTCTATCACTGATTTGATCCGAGGTTGGAATCTACAACCAGTCAGTCCGCTCTTCTCTATAGATCTGAATTAGGGCAGACGTGTAATATAACGAATGTTTTGTTCTTCAATAGAAAGCCAAAATAGTTTTGTATGCCATTGTTTTCAAATGTCCAATCTTTTATCTCGGAGAGCTTATACTTTGGGCGCTATAAAATAGCGACTGGATCAAGTGAAGTCCTCCAAAAAAAGACCTATGGTTGATCCTCTATATCACTTCAGAAAATAAAAAAAATCCCCAAGGTTTTTTTTTTTTTTTGTATTTCATTTCTTTTAAGGGTTGAAGTACATTCGTAAATTAATTACAAAAATAGACATTATAATCTAAATTTGCACTCCAACATAAGAATACTAAAATATAAATTCAAACTTTAATGAAGCTTTCATATGAGGTAATTTTGATCCTCAGGTTGGGTTCTATCATGCCGGGTCTGATAATTTTGAATACGGGGAGGTCGTACACATTCTTGCCGGCGAGACATCAGCGAGTCCATTGAGATAGTTCTTGAGAGAGACATCTCCATAACACGGTTAAGGGGATGGGGTGTTTGATGGACGTTTTAAAGATGCCCTTTTGAGAGAACCGGTCTGCTGGTAGAGATGATGTCGTTGATATTCATTATCTAGACTTTTCAACAAAAAACTTTTGTGCATGTTACATTTAAATATTAGTATATAAATAAATCTTTAACAAAATATCCATTAAAAAACCTTAGGTATCATCTAAAATATAGAAAAATAAACATTTCCAAAAACATTAAAAAATAAGAGGCTGAACTCGAAGACAAAGTCCATAAAGAGAATGATCGTTTCAGGAGAGTTCAGGATCTTTCAAATAGAAAATTTTGCAGTGCATCAACCATTAAAAGGATTATTCATGATGGAATATCCATAACTGAGACGACAGCTATCGTGGAATATTTTAGATCTCGCTTTCAATTTATAGTGGGAAATAGAGAAGGCAATTTTCCCCGGGCAAAACGTTGGATTGAAGGGGATTCAGAAATATTTTCTTCGGCTAAAATATCTCTTTATCTAAATAAAAAAAATAAAAAACAACAAAGCTTGTGGCCCGGATGGAATCATCGGAAAAGTTTATTCTCTTTTACCAGAGCAAGTCATACCTTACCTGCTTAAGATTGGCGAAGCAATGGAGAAGAAAGGAAAAATGCCAAAGATTTTAACAAAAGGAAGAATTGTTTTAATTCCTAAAAAGGGAAATGGATCTGATTTTAGCCATTGGAGACCAATCACAATTTTAAATGAATCTTATCGAATTTTATCAGGCATTTTAGCTCAAGAAATGGCTACAAAACTTCAAAAAAACATTAGCACTCACCAAAAGGGATTTTTAAAGCAAAGAAAGATAACGGATATCTCGCGTAACATCCAAGCGTCTATTGATTCGGTTAATAAAAGGCAAAAATTTGGGGCCATAATTGCAATCGATTTCTCAAAAGCTTTCGACTCTATCCAGCATAGGCATGTCCTTAAAGAAGTAGCCAAAGTTTTACCAAGAAAATTTTTCAACCCAGTGCGGGCCTTACTGTTAAATGGCTCTTCCACAATATCAATCAATGGCCAGGAAAGTAGCCCAATTACTTTGGGCAGGAGTTGTAGACAGGGCTGCCCTTCAGCTCCTCTTCTATTTATCATCGCACTTGAAAACTTTGTGGCTAGAGTGCTTAGAAAATTTGAGGGCTTTGGTGTTGACTTCGAGGGAAATCGCCACTTGATTGACCTTTACGCTGATGACGTCACCCTAACAGTGGAAGGGAACTCAGCGGCTCAGGTTACAAAACGAGTGGAACTTTTAATAAATTATTTTACGAAATTCGAAAAATCGTCTGGACTCTCTCTCAACAGAGCGAAAACAGCTATTCTACCGATTGGATCCTGGAACCCCTCTCTGGGAGTGAAAATTTCCTCTTGCGAGGTTAAAAAAAGGGTTGACATTTTGGGCATTGAGTGGTGTAATGAGGGTGTCCATGAAGTCAACTGGATTAATTTAGCTTCTATGGCTTTTCATAAAACTATGGCGTGGAGGAGACTTAATATTCAGAAGAGAATCGACCTGTATAACACAAAAATCGTCCCGGTCATTTTATATAAAGCATCTTCATGCCCTATAATCGCCGAGAGGGCAATCAAGGAGGAGGGAAAGTGGTTGAACAACCTGTTTCACCATAGTTACTTATCAGCTATCAAAAGGCCTAGAAAACTTTTAGGAGGAGGACTTTCTCAACTGTCCGTTATTTTACCTAAAATGTATATTGATGTTTTTATTGATATAACTAAGAATGGAGATACGGAATGGAGGAGGACAATTTCGTGTAGCAGACTATATACCTGGCTCATGTTGGGCACCGATATGACGAATGAAATAACCTCAAGGATTTCTATAAATTGGGGGTCAGCTCAACGAATAGTCTGGACATATAATCCATCTTTTGTAAGCGATTCCACGGTGGATATAGTTAGAAAGAACCGAGAAAGGGCCTTCTTTTTCCAAAACTTAGGGACACCGAAGGAGTTAGAAGAATTAGCCATTGGCCAAGGAATATTGACTCTCCATAATCTGGGTGACCAAAGGCCGTTTAGTGATGGAAGATTTAGATTCCATTTAAATAGATCTTCCGTAAAACACCTATTACTAACTCCGTGGCACCTTAAATTGTCAAGAAAATCATATAACGACGAGGTGGATTTAATTGCAAATAAATATTTAAAGCTGCTGGACCTTCCTCTTAAGTGGAAAAAAATTATCACTGGCTCCCTCACCAATATACACGATAACAAGAAATTCACCGCCCAACTTCAGATATCGGGTGACTGTATTAAATTTCTGCAACCCTGCAAAGATTGTGGCAAGATTTTTAATACGACCCTCCATGCCTTTGTGGAATGTCAAGCAGTGCAAATTCTTACTCAGTTTGTCTGTCTGAACATAAAAGGGCTTGAAAAAGAGAGCTCGGCCAAATACCGGAAAGCGGTTATCTTATTTGGACTTGGCAGAAAATGGACCACCCCACGAGAAAAGGCGATAAATTTCGCAATCTTAAACTCCAAAGCTCTAATTGCGAAGCAAATTACTTCTGGAGCCCCTTTACAATCGTCGGATATTAGGCCAGTACTCCTATCGGCAGCGGCAAGATATGCTTCCCTGGACCTGAAGATCCCCTCCCTTTCGGTTGACTCATGGACTGTGGCCTCGAAGGAAATTAAATTCTTCCCTTCCCTTGCATCCATCCACCGGAAAACATTATCTACAATAATAAAGAATTTTAATAATTGCAAGTAATGCCATTTTAAAGCTCAGGATTTATGTTTATATATTTTAGTATCAATTGTCATGTCATTTGATTTTTTATTGTATTTTATTGATTGAAAATAGTGTTTTTAGTTCAACCCCTATGATAAAATTGTAAATTAAAATATTTACTTATATGATTTTTCATGCATTATCTTAGGTTTTTATGTATTGTGTTGTACATATAATAAAAATGAACTGTTGGAAAAAAAAAAAAAAAAAAAAAACAATGCCATTAATAAACTTGTCGAATCAATAAATAGTCTAATAAAACTTTAACATCCCCTTAAATTTTTTTAAATGGCTGTAAGACTTTGTTGGGAAATACTTAATTTCTTTTGACGCAAAAGTCCAAGAGTTGTTAAAAGGAATTTATAAAGAAAGAGCTCCATATCTGGCAGCAGCTGCTAAAATGATTGCTCGAAGATCTTCGGAACTTAAAAGTCGCCGCTGGTCAGTTTGCTTGCTATTCGGGCTTTCGCATTTAATATAGCAAACTCGATTGCTTTTGAGACAACAGATTGGTTGGTTTTCCTCTTGTTTAGTCCAAACAACACAACTGCTTTCATTATATTTTCTTTGGACCTCTCCATTCCTTTCACGTTCAAAACAATGAATCGTTTAAGAACAGAGACAAAAGGACAGTCTACAAAGGCGTGTAGCGTGTTGTTATTCAACTTGCCACAGTCTTTGCAGTCTGTGTTGAATATTATACAGTTGGAAGAGATCTGCAGTTGAGACGTTAATTTTCTTCCATCATGTATTCCCATGAGAGACCGTTCTATTCTCAATGCCCAATTGTCCGGGAGTTTGAGCAGCCTTAGATAATATTCTGTTATTTTTTTACCCTCAACGTGACTACTCGGGAGCGTCATTTTTAAATGCCAGGGACATGGCATCAAATGCATTTTTGCTGCCCTTAATTGGGGGCATTTAAATCTCCCATCTTGGGATGGGTGTGCATGATGAGACGAATTTATAGACAAAGTGCCGTTAGCAATAGCCCAGTCCTCAAGTTTATCTGGACTCTCAATATTCTTGAAGAAGAATGGCCTAAGGGCATTTTGGCGAATGATGTCCACAGTTGAGTCACTGTTATAAATAGGGACGCAGCTCCAAACAATTCTTTGAGCCGCTGCGCTGCCCATACTTCAGAGAGTGTCATGGTAACATTGTTTGTAAGGTCTATACCAAACATTAATCTATTAAATAGATCGCTATGTGAGACAGAATTTCTCCATTCCTTTTCTGCCAACTTTGCCAAGTTGATAAATATTTTTATATATGTTTTGGGTAAGATTGTTGAAAGTTTTGTCAATCCTCCCCGATAAGGAACCTCGGCCGCTTTATAGCTTCAATGTATCTCTTATGAAAGATAACAGAGAGCCATTTTTTTTCTTCTTGAATAGCATTTTCAGCTATCAAGGGGGATACAGTGGCTTTGTACAAAACAATTGGGACGACCTGAGTATTGTAAAGATCAATCCTTTTCTGTAAATTAAACCCCGCCATATGTTGATACGGTTGTTTACCCAAGAGGATATTTTGGCCCAGTTGTTGATGTGTATTCCTTCGGATCCCCAATCAATTCCTAATATAGAAACTTTCCTTTTTACTTGGCATTCAGCTATGCTTTTTCTTCCAAGGGAAGAATGAATGTTTTAGAGCGATTCAGCTCCAACCCAAATCTTTCCTTGAATTTTTCAAAAGCATTAAGTATGACTTCGATTCTCTTAATGAGCTGGTTCTCTGAGTTTGCTTATACAGTTAGTGTGACATCGTCTGCGTAAAGATCGACAAGATGTCTTTCTTCTGCAAGTTTAACACCAAAACCACTGTATTTGCGAGTCAATAGGACCACTAGTTCTTCTATAGCTGCCACGAAAAGAAGACGAGCAGAAGGGCAGCTCTGGCGACAGCTCTTTTTTTTAGTGCGATTGACTGGCTTTCTTGATCTCCAATCGAGATAACTGAAGATCCATTGAACAAGAGCGCTCGAACTGGATTGAAGAAGTACTTTGGGAGCAAACGTTTTACTGCTCGAAGAATCTGCACGTGAGAAATGGAATCAAACGCCTCTCTAAAATCTATACCTATAACAGCTCCAAATGTTTTTTTCTCCCTCACAGCCTCAATAGCCGCTTGAATATTGCGAGAAACGTCAGCTATATTCCTATGTTTTAAAAAACCTTCTGAGGCACCCTATATTTTTGCTCAACTCCGGTTCCATTTTATGGGCAAAATACCCGAAAGAATTCTATAAGAATAGTTGAGGATTGTAAATGGCCTCCAGTGGTTGAAGTTCGTTCCGTTTAATTTCACTGGCTACAAGGTTAATATTCATTTAAAGCCATTCAAATAATTGTTTGAGTAGTTTTTATGAACTTCTTCGAGCCAAAGAAAAAACTGGACTCCCTCCTGCATATAATCACGTTTGCATGCCACTAGACCAATTTGAAGGCCGATTGGAGCCTCTTAGAGCAACCACGGACTCTCCCTAAATTGCTACATTACTTTAGGCTACATAGTTTTGGACATTTAAATTTGTGGAATATTTTTTTTTAGTGTGGGAATTCGCTGTCACTACAAGTGTTTATAGCCGGATTACCACCACTTACAATTGTTACATATCGCCTCTAGCCACTATATTGTCTAACACTAAATGCCTTTTTGAGTTTAATTTGTGACATACAACTTTTCTTTTTGTTGTTGTATATAGATCGCTGTCAGCGTTCCATTATTTGCGTATAATAGAGATGCTAATAACAGCAAAAATACCGTTTCGTAGAAATTGTCTTTTATGCTTTAAGACTTTTAATCCACAAAACACAAGTATGTCCTCTAAGTACTGTATATTCCATAATATTTTTTTTAAATTATGAATGTATTTGTTAATGTTCCAAAAACATTATTTAACTTAAAAGAAGTCTGTCTTTGCAGTTATAGTGCAAAGAAGTTCCAAATGCATTAATTGGATTAATCATGTGCAGATGTCACTTTAAATGCAGGTCCGTAGAAAAAAAACAACTCTTTTGTGCCTGGATGACCTTCATACATTTCTCCTCATTATACAATCGTAAGCACAACATGTTCCCTTGTTATAAGTATAAGGAGAGTGTCTTGTCACATACCTATATATACTAAGAAATAGGACAATAAAAAAGAAAGTGCCAGAGTCCACAATTGCAGAGTCTTAAAAGAGTTTAAACAAACATCTATTTTGACATTGAACCACCCAAATATGTGTCTTTTTAAATTATTAATAAGTTTTAAATATTAACGTTTTTTTAATTATAATTTTTTAAATACTGTTATTGTATACAGTATAAAATAATTGAAAATCCAGCACAAACACAAATAACTTAAAGCCTTAGTAGATAAGAGTTTTCTATTATCAATGTTGAAGGTGCAATTTGAATACTTCTGAAGAGGGGATGAAAGAACAAATGATCGATTCAGTACATTTATTTCTAAAGGAGATGTAATTTATATTCGATTTTTTTCCTCTTGAATACCAAAAAAATATAGTTGCTCAATTGAAACATGTTCAAGTCTATGTAATAAGGGTGCTGGTTCACCATTCAATAGGTCTATGCTGCATGGTCAAGCCTAATAGCAAATAATATATTTTGTTCGATTTAATTGCATTACTATAATTCTAATTAATATCCTAAAAAAGATGCAAATCACACAAACCATTTTTTAAAGTAAAAATCATGCCATTATTACTTTATCTAACACATAAAATACACATAAAAACCGATATCAACAAAATAAGAAAAAACATCAGGACAAAATGAAGTGGTAAATGATGCAACAGAAATTTGGAGTTCCATTTTAAAAGGTGAGCACATGACTAAAATAATATTATTATTTGAGCCTTCCTCAGAATCAACAAAAATGAAATAATTTCTGTGAAGATGTGTTTTAAATATCACCTATATCATCGATACCTTCCCATGCAATATCCTACCGAGATCAGCATCTTGATGGATGCCAACATTTCCTTTTTGTTTATGTTTTTAACATTCGTTTGAAAATATTATTTTATTGATGGCTATTAACAACTTTCTTCCTTAATTCAACCATATCAAAATGAAAAAAGAAAATACTTCCACTTGATACGTATTAAAGTGACTTGATTAAGTAGACAAATAGATGAACCATAAGGAGGTAGCGTATATATAGTTCCAATCGTCCTTGTAACATCAAAAAACCAGGAAGTAAAAAAGTGAAGGACCATTATTTTTAGAGAGCCAAAGTTTTAAACGTTCAGTACTTTGATGAGAGAGAGAGAAAGAGAAGAAAAATACACCTAACATGTGCCTCGGTATACGAATATGCATGTGAGAGCAATGATAAATTGCTGTACAGCATACAGAGTCCAAGTAAACTTTGGCTCTATTTATTTTGATGTTGTTTTTCTTCCTTGAATTGTGGCTTGTTTCCGGAAGAGGGAGGAAGGGGGGGGGGGGGGGGGGGGAGGGACTGTGGCTGTTTAACGTAGCTTTAAAAATGTACATGTATGATAAAATTGTATTGCCCCATAAATGACAATTTTTGTATGAAAATGTAAGAAATTTCCCTTTGTTACAACATTTATCTACGTAATTTGAGAAATAAATGTGTAAAGATATTGGTAGTGGAGTTCAATGTTTTTTACCCAAGGGAATAATGTACTATAAGAGACTTTTACATTTATATTTGAGACCCATGATAGTTATCCTGATATGAATGTAGAAGAAAATTAATTACATATATGAAGAAAAATAATTAATGCATAAAAATTAAAATATTTAAAGTATTTATTTTATTACAAATCATCATTTTACGATAAAATATTACAATCATATATTTTTCTCTATTTCTGGCCTCAGAGTTTTAGGGTCCCGGAAAATGATATATAATCAAGCAGACCTAAAATCATATCCCATAGGTGAAGTTTATTAATATAATTAAATTACTTTTTAATCAAAATTCAAGAAGATTACAAATAAAATAAAAACAACCAAATACCACGAACACAATTAAATTATTAGTAAGAAAATAATAGTTTCAATACAACTTTCAGAGATGGCTGGATTAATATGGGTGTTTCTTTGGGTTTCTATACTCGAAGACATCTTTGAAGCAATGAGTGACTATCAAAACCTCAATGATTTGAAGTACTTGTCCTTCATTTAACATAAACCCTAGTGATTCATTGATGGGTCTCTACTAATTCGAGCAAGGATTCCATAAAGTGAATCGGAGACTCACCTGATAAAATCATATATATAGGTTTGATGGCTGGATGGCTTACATAAGGGCTTTATTGATTATTATTGTTAACGTATATATAAAGCTTGATCAAAACGAAAAATCTATAGAGAGCAAAACAATTGACCCAAAACTAATTTAGTTCACTATAGAATTAGAAAATAATAACTTTACAATGAATAATTGTTACATGGGATA
The DNA here is from genome assembly GCA_013387185.1 of Caligus rogercresseyi. Classification (NCBI taxonomy): domain Eukaryota; kingdom Metazoa; phylum Arthropoda; class Copepoda; order Siphonostomatoida; family Caligidae; genus Caligus; species Caligus rogercresseyi. Next base: position 18,933,948 of record CP045901.1, read on the forward strand.
TAACTGTAAGGTTTAGGGATATTCAACTTTGTAGTGAGTGTAATATAATTACATATCATGATCAAATAAATAATGGTGTACATTATATTACTTCATAAGAATGCTAATTAAAAATACAATAACTACAATGATGACTTGCATTTCTAATAGTTTTATAAACTTACTTTCATTAAGAGTAATATTAATTGTCAAATGAAGAAAGTTTTTAATAACATATCGCATTGTACATTTTAATCTACATTCTTTAATGCAATAAGTATGCACCATTAAAAGTATAATTACTTGAAGACCTAGTATACTTTGTATAGTCATAACATCTTCTATTGTATGTCTAATATAGATGCTTTCATGGAGGAAGGCATTACATTTTGTTTATCTCAAGAAACACTCTCGTATGTTTATTCCCTTCTTTAACTCAAGATACTCCATTTGAAGACTGTATTATCATCGTATAACGGGATGCTGAAGCTAACAAACACCTCTCTGGTCTTCCTTTCAAATATGATATGAAAGATGTAAATATTAAGTTTAATATCATAATATGAATTATCTACGTTACAAAGTTATTAGATAATTTACATGTTACTGAAGAACAAAGGAAAAATAGCAGCTTATTTGACTGTGTCTTTTCTTGTCGCAAAAGTACCTCAAGACAAATATATCTTTCCTTACTCGAGCCTCTAATTCATTTCTGCATTTAACGGATCCATTAAGTATTCAAATCCATGTGCAATGATGCTCAAGCCAATAATTGCATTTGTCTCTCATTAATTTTTTTTAATGTATTGGATCATTTGAATTTTTGCTCATTTAGTATCCATAAATTCATGTATTATTGATATATCCATGAAATAAAATATTTCAATATTATTTTTTGAAATATTAAAATTATAAAGAATGAGCACCTTCAGTTGAATCACATAAGTCGTATATAATCATAAAAAATACTTTAGAATAGTTGTCCATTGATTTTCAAAAAATGGTCTACTTTTCAAAACTCAAAGGCTACAAGATTTGTTAAACCATTTTTCCTTGTATATTTTATCCTCACAGCCAATTAGAAAGCAAAGGAAAAGATATATATTATTATCATGTAGGATATCAAAAATATTTTTTGTGATAAATCCCTATAAACATAAGTTTATAATAAGATAGCAACGGTTTTTGTCTACACGCCGACAGTCAGAGTGAGTATCCATTTATCGTCATATATGTGATAATTCAAAAGAAATATTTTTATCTCCTTGAGCATCATCATTGGCTTATAAAAATGGATTCAAAGGATTCAACAATGACTTGGATGTAGGCTTCTAAAGAAGAAACTACAATTAGTATTTTAAGAATGAATTAAGCTCTCTGAATTGATATTTAATCCTCAGCAGCAACAGGGAGCGGAGTATATATTTATTGCTGCATACTGCCATTGTTTCATTATTATTATTATTATATTATTATTCTTTCACCCTTTCTTGAATGACGTTTTAAAAAAAAAACACCACTTTTTTATCATCTTCCATTTTGATGAATATATTATGCTTTCCATTCAGACAAACTTATTTTTCACACATAATAATAGTAGTAGAAGTGTTGCCCCTGGTCTTAATTCAATTTACATCCTTAGTCTTCCTGTTGAAAAACACTAAAGATTTATTTTATAATTAAGGAAACTATTAGGGAAGAGACTTTAAGTGGGCCATTAAACTCTGAGTGGGCAGTTTTCTCCACTCTGAACATCGCTACCTATTAGGAAGAAGAAGAAGGAAGAAAAGAGTGAAAATAATGTAAATGTATGAAATAAAGTTCCCACGTTTTCTCCCTTTCTCTCTTCTCTTCAGCCATCTTTTTTTTTCTCTTCCTCTCTTCTTAATCATCCTCCATAAATAGAAGAAAAAAACTACGAACGTACTTGACCACAAGGATTTCCCCTTTGAAGTAAATTGACTGAAGGGGAAGATCAAATGATGCTCATTATCTCTATGTACTTGATGTAATGACCAACAACAACAACCTCAAAGTATCTTTGATAAATATCATTATTAGAAGAAAAAAACAAGGGGCTTTAGTCTTCATGATGACGATATGAGCTACTAGAGGAGTGACTCTAGAGCCCAGGGTAATTAATAATGGCATTTCATCATTTATCATATTGTGATGAAGAAATGGGGAGTCATTAATTCTGGACTCTGAAGGGTCTCTTTGGATTCAATGTCCTAAGCACAAACAGAGAGAGAGAGAGGGGGGGGGGGGGGCTCTATGTTTTATTCTTACTCTATGTGTACGTAATTAAAAAACATAAATCCATTATTTCAAATGATTATTGGGAAAGAGACTAATTTATATTTTTATGTAAGGGATATCTGAGTATTTGTTGTTATTTCCCTCTCTCATTCTTTATATAAAACATATTGAAACTAGAGGCATATATACACTCAGAGAGTGCAAACCTCCGCCGTCACGGGGTCCTTATGAGTCTTCCGAGGCGGATTTTTCACGACTGGGGAGGCGTAGAGGGACGGGGGAGGGTTCCCCTATGCGGAAATTCCGAGAGGAAGACGCTCCCGGCACCCGATTTCACATCACAGCGACATCTATTGGCAGAGTAGGCTAACTTGAAAAATTTAGTAGTATTTAGCTCATTTGGCGCCTTAATTCTGCACTCAGAGATACCAAAATTAAATCACTTCTGGCTTTTGGCATTTCGAACAACTCCACAAAATTTCATCCAAATCCGTTCAGTACTTTTTGAGTTATCCTGCTGACCAACCAACAAACTAACAAACCAACAAACGCCAGTGAAAACAATACCTCCTTCGGCGGAGGTAACCAGAGCAGTTACGTAAAATGCTTAATTAAACGTTTAAATTAAAACTCCATGGACGAATAAAACATTCAAAAGCATCCGTACATGTTAGGTATTACAAATTCCTTATTGTTGTTTAGAATAGATATACATAAAAAATAAATACACTAAAATACACAATAAGACTCACCATTTTCTGTTTTAGAGATGCCAGATGACTCAAAAATACTTGATGCTTCAATTTCCACTCTTTCCTGCTGCGATATCTCGTCCATGCCTTTCTTAAGGGCCTCTTCGTATTCAAAGATCTTTATCCTTTTGTGCGCAATGATGCTTCATGTGGCCGAAATTAAAGCATCTCTGGCATTGAAGCTTCAACCAACAAATCTTAATTTTATCAAGAATCCTTGGAAGGGTACTATTTGAGGGATAGAAGACGGATCTGCGGACATTTCAACGATATAGTCGCTGTCCCTCCAAATGTTCTAGAACTCAGGATATTTTTCCTCAGCATTCTTATCCGACAGATTTTTCATGGGTCCCTAACTTTAAAAGTGACTGCACTGTGGACATCATTCTAAAACACACCAAGAAAAAGTACTTTTTCAAAAATCTTGATAGCCCACCAGGATTGTAAGAAAAAGCGATCAGTTATAGTTTTTTAAAATCTTCATCATACTTCACCCGATAATCTTTTTATTCGACGCTTTCAATTTCGCTTGCAAAGAACAGCTCATTTGCATAAGCCTCCCTGTCCATGGCACCTCAAAATGTCATTGTTAAGCTTCTATGAAGAAGCTGAGTCTATTGCCAACGTCCACTTAAAAATGCTGATCTGGAGATCAAAGATACTCAAATCTCTCTGGAATTATGATGAAAAAGTTCAGGGCTCAGTTGCAGATATCTGCTGGCCGTATATCCTTTGATTTCTATTGCCTTAATTGTGGCAAGTTGTACAACAACGTTGAGCACACATTTTTTGATTGCCCGCTTGTCACAATCTTAAGTTTCTGACACTCAACGTAAAGGGATATAAGACCAACGACAACAAAATACCACAGCAAAGATCCTATTCAGTCTCTTAAAGAAAAAGTCAGGCAATCGAATTTGCTCTGTCTAACTCCAACGCTTGCATAACGAGTTGTTTGACAAAAAAGAAATTATAAAACCGTCTATTCTTCGGTCTGCGATGCTCTCTGCTGCCGCCCGATACGTCGCCCTCACTCTCAAGATCCCTCCGACACTGAGGATTCATGGGTTCTTGCGGGGAACTTCATCAAATTTTATCCTCCAAAATCAAGAGAGTATTTCAAAATCATGAAACAATAGTGAAATATTTAAAATGGTTACCCTTATGATATTTTTTTTTGATATACCTCTTGTTTATATCTTTATTAAAAACTATAATGTTTATTTTACTTATATATTATATTTTAATATAATTCTATACATATTAACTAAGGAATAAAGGTGTAACGAAAAAATAAAATAAAAAAGCCCTTCACATTCAAGTGAAAATTACTCATTTGAAGGATTACTTCAAGAGTAATAAATAATGTTAATTAAAGACACTTAAAATATACTTTATATATAAATATACTCATTTAATTAATAGAGTACAATGGTTTACTCTAAGAAAATCATCAATCAAGTGGAACAGAAGGAGTACGATCTCCCTGAACATATACTCCTATGTACTTTTACGTTTTAAAATAAAATTATTATTTTTTAAAAATCCTTTGACGTTTTTGTACGATCGCTCTTCTTAATGAGATGCATTGCCTTCGTTGATTTCATAGTTAATCCTCAAATGATATTACTTTTGTGTAATTATTTTAAACTAAAATGTTTATTACCTCCGCCGAAGGAGGTATTGTTTTCACTGGCGTTTGTTGGTTTGTTTGTCAGAAGGATTACTCAAAAAGTACTGAACGGATTCAAATGAAACTTTGTGGAGTTGTTGGAAATGCCAAAGGAACAAGTGATAAAATTTTGGCATCTCTAAGTGCTTTTTTAATATGCAAAATGAGCAAAATACTAAATGAAATGGGTCTCTATTCAGGGAGTAGGAAAGAACAAACGCTAAAAAAAATTCATTGACGTATTATTGTTCATATATCATCTCAGGACTATGTTAACCCAGTGACGTAGCTTAAACTTCTTCCTCTTCCCGTCTCTGAGTGCTCTTTTAATATGCAAAATGAGCTAACAGAGAGGAAACAATGATTAGAGATAGAAAATCGGGCGTGTGAAAGGGAGAATGTTTGATTGGGAATGTTGTGGGGATCGGCGGAGGTACACACTCTCTGAGTGTATATATGCCTCTTTTTTTCTTTGCTCTCTCCTCACTCATTATTCACCAAACACACCTACTTATGTAGACATATATGATTGGATTGTATTCTGTTAAGTGATTCATTAGGTGGGGATCGGCGGAGGTTTGCACTCTCTGAGTGTATATATGCCTCTAGTTATTATATATTTTATATATAATTACAAAAGATATCAATAGGGTAAAAAAAGCAAACAGAGTTACTTTAAGAAGTCCAATGATATTATGTCTTTTATAATTACCTATTAAATATCTTCGACAAACAACGAATGCATTAAGACCCTTAACATGAATCAAAATAGTTTTTTGGTCTTTAGGTTTTAAATGATTACCTCCACCTATCTTGTTTGAGCTTGGATTGTATGAGCGCAAAATAACAAAAGTTAACCTCTAAATGCATCGTAAGACTTTCCGCTTGTTTTCTAAAATCTAGGATAATTGGAAACATGTCGATGGACTAAGATATTGTGCAGGAATATAAAATATGGGAAATTCAATGTTCCATAGATGTGATCAGCTGAAACCGAGTGTCCTTAAACGGTGGGTTTTGCAATCCCAATATGCTAAAGTGTTGATTGGTGGAACCTGAGGGCTCATAGTGGGTAGGCTTGATACCTCAATATATATGCCATAGGTGTGATCCGTGGCGCCCGTCTATGGGTTTGATACCTCAAAATGTAATTATGTATAAAAATGAGACCTGTTATACCCACAAAATGTATTTAAGGGAGTGCGATAGCCGTGTGCGTTAAGGCGTCTTCAACTCTCAATGATTAGCACGCAGATTCGAATCCCGAAAGGGGATGGTCATTTGGTCTACCTCGCTGATAAGATCCTAGGTTCAATGGATTAATTGTAATACTATAATGTTTATTTTTCCTGTCGGAGCAATTCTGTCGAAGGCACAAAAAATGTTTTTCGTTCTTCAATTATCAAGTATGAGCGGGCATAGAACTCTAATTTTGGAAGGGTCTACATGGCAAAATCCAGCATGATTCATTTTAAATGTTGAATTTTCGGCTATTTTATTTAGACATTTTTTTTGGTGGTAATATGACTGTGAGCAAATTCTTTAAATGTTTTATAACGAACATAAAGATAATAATACAAATTAAGTCAATGAATTTGCCTTAAAACAAACTACAGGAAATACAAGAGAGAATAATTAAGCACGACTTTGTACAGAAACTTCCTTCCAATTGATGGGTTATCTTTGTAAAAAGTAAGGAACGGGTGCACTTTTAATTATTTGTGCAAAGTTAACATTTCTTTAACAAGAGCACTTGTCCTTTGCAGGCACCTGCAAAAAAGTAGATCCCTACAAAAGAAGTATATATACAAACTCCTCAAATCCATTCTGCATGTTTCTTAAAGGACATTTTAAAGACTTTTTTCCCCTTTCTATGAAGTGTGCAAGAGTCTCATGATAAATGATGTTTCTATTGTCAAACTAAAGCTATTTCGTTTCATAAGTACCACATCATCCAACGCCATGACTGTATGGAGGGAAGTGTTTATGAGTGAAATATATTTGAAGCAATAAAAGAAAGCAATTTAATAGGAAATAAAAAATGATTTTTGACGTTTTGAAGGGGTATACAATATGGCAAATAGATAAAGTCACAATATTGGGGTTAATTGAATACACATGGGGTTCGAAATAGGCTATCTTAGATATTATTTTTAGTATTAATTAAACATATATTTACTGATTGTGTTACTTTTCATTTTAATTGTGGAATATGTCTATGGCTGAATGATTTTATGCATTTATTTGTGTATATATATTTTTAAATACATATTGTCTTCATAAGATCATAATTTGCGATATTTTTAGTTTTAGTTCTGCCATTCAACTAATTATATATATATTATATATATATATGTATATTAGGGCTGTCAACGAATATTCGAAGTTCGAATTAGAATAGTATCCCAAAAAGCAAATTCGAACGTAAAAATTAATATTCGAATGTTAAAAAACACTTTTACTCTTTTCTAAAAAACCGTCATAACTTTTTTTGGAAAATTATTTTCTAAAAAAAAGGTCGTCACTTTTTTGGAAATTCTTTTCTAAAAAAAAATTCGAATTAGTTCAAAAATTTGTGATTTTTTTTCAAACGAATATTCGAATGTCATTTTGAGCAATTTTGACAGCCCTAATGTATACATACTAAATAATTACTGTGGCATTTGTTTAGAACTGATAATAAAAAATATTGTATCAAGGAGAAAAAGTTTTATGGTGTTAAGGATCATACTGAATATTCGGCAGTTGAAAATAAGGTGATCCAAAAAATAACTATAACATTTAGGAGGCGTATCAAGTTGATTGTCTTAAGTTATGTCTAAGAATTTACAAAATGCTTGAATAAATCCTTCTTTATAGATGGGTATATATATTATGTACCTTAACTTTCTATCATTTTACTTTCCAAATGAAAAATATCATTCTTGGGGCCTAAACATATATAATGCAAAAGTTTTCTTTTCTTTTCACTCCATATGATAAGGATTTTACTTTATGATATAAAGTATCCTTGAAGGGCTGAAATGCACGAGCTTCAAACACCATGACGGAAATATGGAAACATTTAATAGAATATAAAATTGTTAACCAAACTTTTAAAATATATATTACGTCTCTCAGCAGTGAATTTATTTGTCCAACTTCTCATCATCTTATTCACTACCAATGGCGTTTTTTTTTTGGGTGTAATTATGTTGACTTGTATTTAAAAAAATGCTTGCATGCAAACATTGCTTACATCTAGAGTTTGAAATACTTACATAGCAATTAAGAAAGTAATTGGTAGGGCCCCTCAGAAAAGAATGCCAATAATTTCTCATTAAATAAAGTTATGTTTATACATTTGTTTGTAGATGCTTTAGGTAAGTTGCCCGTTTATGATATACATTGAATGTTTTTCTAATATCCTGCGGGATATATGACAGCCAAACGATATTGAACCATATTTTTCCATTGATTGTAATAATAATCTTCCAAGGGCTACTCGTAAGATACTTTAATTGGATTTTAGTTTGTCTTTTAATATTTTATTTTACAAATAGGGGACTTGTAAACTAAAAAAGTATACCTATTTACTTGGTGCCCTGACATTCATATACACAATATATATTGTTTACTTTTTACTCTTTTGCTTTCATGGAATTTTAATAAAACTATGAAATGCCTACTCTAAATGCATAAAAAAATATTAACTTGTTGCACTATTCGACTAAGAATCCCCCAAAAAACGAGTGGGGTAGTGCGATAGCCGTGTGCACTAAGGCGCGTTCAACTTTCAATGTTGGGGGTGCAGGTTCGAATACTCTCGAGAGGAGGGAAAGGTCATTTTTGGCCTACCTCATTGATAAGATCCTATAGTGCTATTATGCTTATTTATATCCTGTCGGATGCAATTCTGTCGAACCATAAAGGCAAAAAGAGACTTAAAGTAAAAATGATTTTATTTCCCTAAAAAACACTGCATAAATAAATTATTATTATTTTATTATTAATATTTCACAGTTCATAATATACATACAATAAACAAAGTATAAGGTATATAAAAGATAAATTATTTATAATTCCAAACGGTTAAAACATAGACACATATACATAATTCTTAGTAAAAAGGCAAATAATATTATCCTGTGCTTAAACTATTAACTATATACCAAAGTAATTGCTCCTCTACTATGTGCAAAATAATTAAAATCTTCATCCTTCACCGATTCTAGTCATGCTCCATTTAGTCTTACAGCCCTCATAAAGATCTTTAAAAGCACATAAAGAACTGAATGTTTAATTAAGTTGTTAGGAAAATGGTTCATGTCTCATCTCCTTAGAATTGTATAGAATGTCTTTCTATATCTCGTTGGATATAAGAGTTTATATATACTTATCTGACTTGTTATTAAACCCATACCGAAAGTATTAATCACAACAACTAGATTATATTAGAGTAGTTCTTAGCGCCATATTCTTAGCATAAAGGAAGTAAAACAGAAAAAGCTCCATATCATATATGCATTTTAACTCTTCTTTGGCTGTCATTCACATGATGTAATTTAAAGGTTCTTGTATATCCTTTCTATCGTAGGCTCAATTTCTGGACTTTTGATTTATTAAATTCAATTTTTTAACACATCAGCTTAAAAATATATAAATAAAATCATCCCGAGGAATAACAAACAAACAAATTACAACATTTTATGAAAGAAAAATAACAAAGCAACTGTGAGTTTTGTTGTCCTTTGAAAAGTGAAAAAAACCTTTGGGGAAAAAGTAAGAAGCCTTTGTTTGAAATTTTCGTGAAAGTTTTTTTATATTTGCAAGAGTTTTGACAAGAGCTTTCCCTCAAGGGATGAAACCAAGTGAATTTGTCTTTCATTTTGAAGTAGGACGAACGATTTTTTTTTTCTTCCTCTTTTTCTGTCAAATACTGCAGATACTTTCTATTGAGCCCTATTTACATACATACTAATATATGTTGGAGAAAAAATAGTTCTTATTTGCATAATAGAAAGAGAGAAAAGGACTTCAAGTCCAATGACACATGAAACTCTTGTCAGGGACAGTATGGAATAAGTTATTTTACTGTGAGGGGAACTTCACATATTGATAATTTGTTTAAAAAGTATATTTGATTTTAATAAGGAAAGGTAGGACGAAGCAAATGAAATTGTGTAAGATACTAGAAGCGCGGAGGGTTTTTTTCGGTTATAAAATTCTTTATTTTGTTATCTAAAAAACGAGTCAATAAAATACAAACAACATATATCAATAAAATAAATAAAAAATATTTCAGACAGTTGTGTTTAAAAAACCATAATTGAACATTATAAAACAAAATTACTATCTATGAGCAAGAATAATAACATAAAGTATTGATGGCTAAGTCCAATGATCCTCTTTGTGGACTTAGTGAAACCAGAGTAATAACTCCAAGTCATTTCATTTTCATCAATGACCGCAATTTACAGAAAATTCAAGAGCTGAAGAAGCTATCTCAAATAAGAAAACTTAAGGAATATATTTTGAAAAATTGTTTTTAAACTAGTTCGTTTATTATGTGCATAATTAAAAATGAGATATTTTCATATAACCCAAAGAAAATGTGCTATAAAAAACATAAAAAACATTATATTTTTGTCGGCAGCAGCCACATATATGCAGCTTTATCTTTGAAAATCCCCCTCACTGAAAGAAAGAGGAACGTGGACGTCTGCCGGAAGAATCATTATATATTCACAAGTCCAACATAAAAAAAACTGAAAAAAAATATTTCTATGTTTTATATCTAATATTTGTGTTCAGAGTTTTAAAATATTCAATAGTTGTATAATTGATTGTAAAGTGATTTTAGAAGATAATTTATTTAATTTCATATTATATAATATTTAATTCTTTTTGTTTCTCCCCAGAGCAAAAAAAAATTAACATAAATTGTTATATATATGCATTTTTAAATTATTAAAGTATAATATTAAAATATACTCATAGGTAGACTTCTACCGGCTATTATCGGATTACGTTCCGTTGAGGACTATGTTTAAGAAGCAAGCATAAATTTGGTCCGACATTTTATTGAAAGCGCATATACATAGATAATGTACCAGCCTGCGCCTTCAACAATGAGATTAGAACACGTTTACGCATTGAGCTAACCCGCTCTCTTTTTGACCCATTAGATTATTGATTCAGTCACTGAGGACCAGGAAAATATATTAAATAGTTGTGGCATTAAATTAACAAATATTAATTCTGAATAATTAAGGAATTCTTTTGTCCTTACCTGAAGTTCCCGATGGGCGGACTCGCATAAGGGATGCCCAGATAAATCTCCACATGTTTCTGTGACTCTGCATCGCGTCCAACTCTCGAAATAATGCCTTGAAGCCGTCCATACTTGGTTTGAATAACCCGAGTCTTCATCTAAGAGATAGAGAAAATATATACACAAAGAAGAATTAATTCTCCATAGAAACATAATCATCGATATTTTCTATAATTCATTTGTTTCTTTTTCTTTTGTGATTGTCTGATAAAAGAAAGCTTTTGTTTCCCATTTTATTATTGTTATATATATTTGAGAGATAAAACACAATATATTGAGCACATTTATCACCCTTTTCCCAGAGAACAACAAACTTTTTTGTCTTTTTGTGAAAAAGTTGTAATTTATACTTTTACCATTATCGATTAAAGCATCTACTACAACGTATTATGTTCTCCGTATCACTATTCTCCCTTTCTTTTTCCTCATGATAAAATCCGAAATATGAGAAAATGAAAATATTAGTTATATTATCCTGTTGACTCTTTTGCCCTTTGACAAATAAAAGGGGCTCTCATTTAATTCCAAGGACGCTCTGTTTCTTGATGTGAATTTAAAGAAGTTCGTCCATTAGAATGAAGAGAGAAAGAAGAAAGGCTTATTGCTAGTGTATTGACGTTTTTTAAAAGAACATCCAGTCACCTCAATTCTATTTTGGGCGGCCTCGAGGCCGAAATTTCTTCAGAAGAAGTTTCAAGTTTCATTCTAAATTTTAAAAAGAAAAATAAGACACCTGGCCCAGATGGCTGCCAATGGAGTTTTATGTGAAATGTTGTTCCTCCTTGTCCCCACTGCTGGCATTAGTATACAGAGAGGCTATCTCCAAAGGCAAATTTGATTCTTCCGTCACTAAAGGAAAACTAATTTTGGAAAAGATCCTCGCTTTATTCAGAATTTGCGTCCTCTAACTATGCTCAACGCAGCCTATAAAATTTTCAGCGGAATTCTCGCTAAAAGGCAACAAAGAGTTTTTCTAACACTATCCATCCATCACAGAAAGGTTTTGTGCAAGGCAGACATATGGCTGACGAGGTCCGTAGCATTAAAGATGCAATTTCGGAAGCACAGAAACAATCTCTTTATTTGCTGTCATGAGCATAGATTTAAAAAAAGCTTTTGAAAGTGTATCACACGATTGGATTATAAATAGCCTAATTATGCAGGGCTTCGGTAACAAGTTTATAAGTATGATATATGTTTGCCTAAACAACCTTACTTCCTCGTATCTTAATAGTGGAAAAGTGTTCCAAATAAATAGGGGATGCCGTCAAGGTGATCCCATTTCGCCGGCACTCTTCATTTTAGCTTTAAATCCTTTATTAGAAGAAATAAATTGTTCGAAACAGGTGAAAGGTATTGAAATAGGTAATCTTGAGATGAAGGTTGGTGCTTTTGCGGATGATATCACAATGATGTATGCCGGGGACCAGAAAGAAATCGAGTGCTCCATCAATCAAACCTTCCATATCATTAGCACCAACAGTGAGTTGTCTGGCTTGGAAATAAACTTGAGTAAGACTCAACTCATTTCAAATTTCAATATTAAGAGTATGGCTCTGATATAAAACAATCTTTTCAATTGAAAGTGCTGGGATCTTTTTAACACTTGATGATGGCGATATTGTCGAGAATGAAAAAAAGATTGAAACTACCATAAAGAAGTCTGCGGATGGACTAACATCATTGGTGGGAAAGAATTTGATTGCAAGAATTTAATATGGAATACTTTTATTCTCCCCAAAGTTGTACATATTTTAAAATTGACACCCTTTTTTCAATGGTTTTAGCAGGGAAAGTACATCAACTATGTGAATATTTTTTGATTCCTTATGGTAGATGCAAGCTAATTTCCTGGAATCGGCTAGTGTACCCCAAAAAAGGGGAGGACTGGGTCTCATAGATTTTTAGAGCTTTTGGAAAGCAATACTATTTCCTGGATTAAAAGAATATTAGAAAGGGGCTCAGTATGGTCGGAAATAATTGAGTCAGATATGCTGCAAGTACGGACAGAGGTTGTCGATAATATAAAAGGAAATGGCCCCGAAGCAGTCTTCGAGATAGCTCGGAAAATTAATTAATTTTGGTACGAAAACATTAATAGCAACGTGGGTCTGATGAATATGTTACTGGAGAAGATGGAATGGCAAGAGCCCACCTCTGGGAATAGTAGACTTTGTTTTTTTTAGCGAGAACTTCCATAAAAAAGAAATTGAATTATTTGGGAGAAATTTTTAACAAAAATATTATTCTGACTCCAAATGAAATTTTAGAATAAAAGGGTATTTTTCATAATCTGAATTTTAAAAGACGAGTTATTGGGACTCGGGATTGTTTTTACAAGTTCATATTTTTTTTAGTAATATGTCGCTTAGATTATTTTGTTAGGGGAACCATTAAATAAAACGTTTCTGACTCAAATTGATCGAAGATTAATGTTTATGGGAGTGTACTCATCATCCTTTGATGTTTTCAAATGCCTCAACAATACTCAGTTTGATTGCTCCATGTATTGATTAAAATACAGGATAGTTTCGAGCATTTTGTCTCTAGGAAGTATACATGGTAATTCGTACGCTGAAAGGCTATGTTCTTTTGCTAAGAAAAGACTGAAACGCTAAATCATTTTCTAGTCGAGTGTCCATTTATTTCAAAAATTATCAGTACATTTTCAAACATATTTTACAACCAATTTAAACTTATTTTATGTCTTAAAGAATTTTCATATTTATATTTGGGTCCACTTAGTAATGAAGTCAATTTTATAACATCAACACAGTAAACTGTATATTAGTCCCTCCACATAATTTTGTAAAGTATTTTAGTGATTTTTTAAATGTGTTTATGTAATGATTAAAAAAATTATAATGTAACCAATTTGATGGAAAATAAATTGTTGTACTGAGGTACCAAAAAAAGAGAGAAAGAAGAAAGGCTTATTGCTAGTGTTTGACGTTTTTGAATTTACATAACTATTATTCAATCTCACTAAGAGTTATTATGAGAAGTGTGTGAGTGTTTATTGAAAGATTGACAGCTTAATAACATAATGACAACTTAAAATAAGAATACGAAAGGTCTTCATAAAGAAAATAAATGGGCAATGATTTTGAATTTTATGTCCATTGTTTTTCTAAAAATACTATATGGGGTGTATCATATAATTGAGCCTGGTTTATTATCTCAAATAGTAAACAAGTTATATAAAAAGGGTATCATTTTACTAAATATTTTTATATTAGGAAAGGTTGAGTGAGTTTCATTATATTGATTAAATAATCATGCCATATATATCTGCTACCACTCTCGCTGTTGCTAATGGAGACATTTGATTTTCACTTCAAGATTAATAAAAAACCTCATTTGTAACTTCCCTGATGCCTTGCTTGGCCTCTCCACTGTCGAAAAAGGGAGTTATGTTATGGAGAAAAGGAAAAATCCCTGAACTTTCCCGGGATATAAGGATAATGGAGAATGCCCGTTCAATTGAATCATTTGAACGAACAAAACCTTTGAATGAACACTCTTGAGGTAGCTTTAGAAAATTTCCCACAACATAAAACCGTCATTAGGATAATCAAGAAATATATTGGACTCTCTAACGCCCTCAATTGCATCTTGTCTCACCAAACTCTCATAAACCAAAAATTGGCAGCAAATGCTGTTAGAATATATTTGGAGAGGCCTATCTGGGGTCTCATCTTTTAGTCCAGGAATAATCCTGGCTCTACTTGGACTCATAGGAGCAGAGGCAGGTCTGGGCGAAGCCCACAGGGCCTCGGTTCTCAGCCTCCTCTATGAAGCTGACAACGAGTTAGATGATGATCCTGATGGGGTTTACTTGGAAACCAAAGCCAGTCTCCATCCAGCGACTGGACGACCATAGTAAAGTACCTGAAGACGACCGGGAAACGCTTCAAAAACATCAAAAAGCAGAAGAGGCAGAGCGAAAACGAAGTCTTCGACACACTCAAGAAGCTTCGGGAACACTGTATATACATTATTGGAGCCTGAAGGGATAATATTTAATGATTTATAATTACTTTTTATTTTATTTCATAAAAATGCCGCCTTTTTCATGGTCAGGCTAATTCTTAATGAATCACTAAATTTTATTTAAGATCAATACTAATTTTGAAATTACTTTATAGAGAGATTTAGGGATCCTGTCGTCTTAGAGCAAACTGTTTTAACTCTGCAGATCTTCTTCAAAGATTTTGTAAATGCTACAAATATTTTAAAAACAAATATTTATTAAAGTTAATGGTACATTCTTTTGTACAAATTCTTGGATTCCAAAAGCTTGAAAAAATACATTAGTAGATCTATTTTATAATGTAAGCATTATCATACTAACGATAGATAATAATTAATATTAAATGATTAGTTAAAAGATAGTTTTTTATTTTGGAAGTACTATCACAATTTATTGCATGTTCTATTCTAAGCCTTGAGAGAGCAAATTTGCCTCATAACGATAAAGCTTATATATATATACCTATATATATATACCTAAATATATATATATATATATATTCGAGTCCATTAAATTTAATCCAATCAAAGATGAACCAAAATAAATGGAATATAATCAAACCTCGTTGGGTACAAAAATGTAGTTGATATCTTGGAAAATATAAATATAAAAAGAAATACCTTCCAACATCTATGTGCTTGATAATTTACGCTGGTTTATTAAATATTATCTAAGTTTTTTATTAATAATTCACAGGATATGAAGCAAAAGTCTTAAGAGATTAGCTGAATTAAGGAAATGAAAAAAAGTTTTTATCGAGTATGAATTTGTATGAAACAAAGAAGAAATTTAAGAAAAAAAGAAAAAAATATAGTTCTGTACAGAGATACCATTCTTGGAGTGCTCTTTATTCAATGGAATTAAAAATTCATATATAATTTTTTAATTTTTGCATCAACTTAAATTTCAAAATACATTTTCTTAATTTTTTTTTCTGTCTTCAGAGTTTTTTTTTTGCCTATATGGTTCGATAGAATTGCATCCAACAGGATATAAATAAGCATTATAGCATTAAAATTAGTCTATCGAACCTAGGATCTTATCAATGAGGTAGACCAAAAATGACCATCCCCTCTCGGGAGTATTCGAACCTGCCCCCCCAACATTGAGACTTGAACACAGCCTTAGCACGCATGGCTATCGCACCCCTTGACTTTTTGTATTGATTAAGACTAAATTTTTTATCTGTTCAATCACTGTTTTGAGGGAAATACTTCATGTTGTATAAAATATTTTTGCAATGATGCAAAGAAAACTAAACATAAAATTTAATTTCACAGTTAGAGCAACGTATAGTGTCGGGTATTTCATACATTATCCTCTTAAAATTTTATAAATTTTGAAATAATATATTTTATCCGTTAGAGATGAGCAAAAGTTCAATCATTAATCGCATAAACGTATGCGAAAAGAGTGTATAATATTTATAAAACAAACATTGCAAAATCAAAAACATATTTAGACCGTATGAAATCTACCATTTTGTAAGTGTATGCATCGAATACATTACACTGATTCATGTATAATAACGCTTTAGAGCGCTATAATTATACAATTATGTCCTATTTATATTTATCTTTTCCTAACAAATATCATAAATTTCTTATTTAGTAAAAACATTTTTAATCGAATATATGAGCGTTCATTTTCCTCCTGCTTTGCCGGTGCTGACTGGAAAATAACCTATGGCCTGAGTACTTTTATAAAGTCAAGAATACCATATTTTGTGTCAACCATAGCTAAGCTAAAGAAGTGAAAACATTATCTTTTAAAGTTCTCCAAGAGTTTACGCCTGAATTCTCTGTTGGTGATAATAGTTTCATCCCTAATCATTTGATATTTTATCAATATTATATAGGTATATATCTATAGGTATAGAACTTCATTCATTATTATTTAAATTAATGAATAAAAGAAACTTCTTCTAAAAAACTGATCCTGTATATATAGTTTTATTCGTTTCGTCTATTTTTACTTTTTATATGGCAGATTTGTATACTGAATCATTATTTATATGGTAATATTATTACTGTTTACCATTGTTTTGAGGGACATACTCTATGCTTAAGCATACATTTTTCAATATCGCAAAGAAAACTAAACAAAAAAGTATTTTCTCAATCCGAGCAACATGGATATAAATAGTTTTATAAACACCAATGACTTTTTTACCTCCACCGAGGAGGTATGTTTTCACTGGCGTTGGTTGGTTTGTTTGTTTGTCAGCAGGATAACTCAAAAAGTGCGGAACGGATTCGAATGAAACTTTGTGGAGTTGTTGGAAATGCCAAAAGGAACAAGTGATTAAATTTGGCATCTCTGAATGCTTATTTAAGATGCAAATGAGCTAAATACTAATAAATATTTCAAGTTAGCCTACTCTGCCAATAGATGTCGCTATGCTGTGCTCTCCTCTTTGATGACGTCAGTTCTTTTTCTTTCCATGTACCTCTAGAGTGTAAACAATGATTAGAGATAGAAAATCTAGGGATATTTTGGGTGTGTGAAAGGGAGAATGTTTGAATGGTACAATTGAGTTCAGGCTCTTTTTTGGTGGGAATCGGCGGAGGTTTGCACTCTCTGAATCCTCTAGTATAAGATATTATTCACCCTCCATAGTGTTCTATAAGACCTATTTAGTATTGTGCTTATATTTGTCTTGTCGTTAATAATGCATGACGACCATCAATCTTTTTTCTTATATTTTCAAGAACAATTCATCATAAAATACCGTTTACTAAGTCGAAAAAGAATTGCAGTCTTCTTTTAATTGGACTTTAATGCTTAGCAAAGGTAATTAATTACTTTTAAAGGGAAGGAAAATAATGAAACTAACTTTTGCAATAAGTTTTACCCCAAGAAAAAGGGAATAAAGTTAATCAATTAAACCATTTACTTTGTATTTATAAGTGCAGTCATTTTATATGTATGATAAAGACAACAAGTTTTTCCTAGAAAAACGGATATTTACTTATTATATTATGCATTTGATGTCCTTCATTATAAATTTTGTTGACTTTTACACGGTAAAATATAAAATATATAAATGCAAAAGTTTATTTGTTAAGAGATCACAATAAAAAGTATAAGAATAGGGAAATAAGTCGAACTAATATTTTTTTCATTTGGCGCCAATTAAATAATAATATTTTAAAGTTGTAAAACATCAAGCTATATAGATTTTTTTTTCTGAGAGGGAAATTTCCAGTGAATAAAACTTTGTTCATTAATTTTCCATTGATGAAATTTGAAAAAGTAAACTTTTATTGTAAAAAAGGTTTATAAGAGCACTGTTTTATATTAAAAAAATGTATCCAGGAGTCTCATAAAAAGAAAGATTATCTTGTCAACTAAAAAAACGCCCCTTACATGCAATGAGTTACATATAAAAAAAAATTATTTCTCTAGAAGCTAATATAGAATAACCAATCAATTAAGTTATGTCTTCATAATCTGATGAAATCGAATTTTATAATTTATAAGGAGTGTAATGGATCTGTGGCGGCCTGAGTAGGAGCCCTCTCTCTGCTCACCCCTATTAGTATTATTATTATTAGCGTTTAGTATGTATTATAAGAAGGAAGGAATAATCAAGTTTGACCGGCAAGCTGATGCTTGTGGGTCGTACTTACCTTACCTTCCCTCTCTCTCACTATCTTCATATCCTCCTCTCAGTCAAGACCTTCCCAATATTCCTCCACTGAAATAAACTATAAAATCATATTCTTGTCTATTAATTCTTCATATATATATACCTCCTGGATCGCACTCAGGCCTTTGCGGATCACAGCAGGCATCGCTCTGTCGCATACTGAGTATAACATTCTACCTATTTCTGATAACCCATAACTGGTGGCAGCGGTGTTCTATATTGAGCTATTCTTCACTTTATTTTAATCTTTTTATATTTTATTGCTTATTTATCAACCAGGGAAAGAAAGTTTAGAAGTATTTAAATACAAATATGTCAAAATCAATAAAAAAGTTTGATTAATAGAGGATTAATGACTAGAGAAAATCTAAACTATTTGCTTATGTCTTCCTAGGAATATTTAATTTGTGGTATTTATATTTGTATCATAATAAATAGTTTTAAGGATACACCTCATAAATGTATAATATCTTACCTGTCCATGGACATTATTTAACGCCGGCTCCGGAAGGGCTTTCCCAACCAATGATAATAGGAATAGCTTGCAAAGTAACAGGGATAAGGCCGCCATGATCTCATGAGTGAAGAGCATTCATCACATCATCATATTTTGATGACAGCATTGTCATTGAGACTTATCAACCTGAAATAAAAAATAGATTCATTTGTGATATAAAAATATACAGTTAAACCTGTCTTTTGTGGCCATGCAAAGGAAACAGGTGGTCGCTTTACAGAGAAGGTTTATAGTATTTAATTTATCTTCTAGGGTGGGGGGAAATTTTTGTGGTTACTATAGGCAATCGACCACTATTCTCCGGTAGCTGCTAACACAGGTATAACAGCGTATTTATACAAACATATAAATAGAGGATATTTATTCCTTGGTATATATATATATATAGTATTCAAATCTGAAATTAAATTAATACGATATTTTGAAGCCACACTTGATTATTTTTACTATTTATGTATTTAAATTAATTAAAACGATATTGTAAATGTTAAAGTTTGTTAGTTTTTTTGTCTATATGGTTCGATAAAATTGCATCCGACAGGATATATGTAGATAAGCGTTATAGCATTAAAATTAGTCACTCGAACCTAGGATCTTATCAATGAGGTAGACCAAAAATGGCCATCCCCTCTCGGGATTCGAACCTGCGCCCCCCAGGTCCCCATAATTAAAGAAACATACATACTTATATTTTTAATTCAATTAATATTATATCATTTTTCACTCGAAAACATTTATCCGTAAATACAAATTTCTTTATTACGTACCCAGACTACCATAGAAAATGGCGAAATCTCAAATAAAAGTATTCTCATACGACCAAATTTCACATTTTCTCACGTCATTAAAATATAAGTTTCTGAAATATAATGTTTTTGGCTTTAGACATTTTATTTCAAGTCTATGAATAACTTCCTTATACTATGAACTATTTAAAAAGCATGGATGTTTATTTCTTGAAATATATGACCATTCAGGTATTTAACGTTAGAGCTTGAAGAAAAGATTATTTCTTTGCCTTTTATTAGGGATATAAAAAACAATTAATATATAAAATCGTTCAGTCTGTCTTAAAAACATTAGATTATGCTTTATTTATAAAACCTTACATAATTATGCGAAGGGTGTCTTCCATAAAAATTTGCAGATAAACATAAAGCAATTTTATCTAGAAGATTTTTTCAAGATTCATAAAGTATATATTATGACTTTACTCTTATAAGTAGACGTAATAATTTTTTGTGAGCTTTTTTGAAAAATACATAAAAAGTATAAAAACAAAACTAAAAATGCAATAAGTTTTGATTTAAGTAATATTAAATCTTTAATTGCAAAACAAATTGCACCAAACTCCTACTTAGAGGTCGACAACCCACGCTCAATCATCGTTGGGGCAGCAGCACGTTAATCTGCTCTTTCGCTAAGAGTTCCCAACGCAGGATCCTCTTCGTGGGAGTGGGCTGGAGACCTAATTCGTTATGTGCCATCAATGGTAGCAGAACACTTGAATGTTTTAAAGAAGATTTTAAAAATTCGTCGTAGCTAGTTGCTGAAAATAGGATTTTTGCATTTTATATAAGGTTATAATTTTTAGATAGTAATTTTGCTCTATAATATTCAATTATGTTTTTTTCTAAAACGCAACTGTCTAAAATATTTTTTTTGTTATCTGTTGTTGTATTTAATTTACTCGTTTTTAGATAACATAATAAATAATTTTATAACCGAAAAAAAATAACTTACCAAACCAATTAAATCGAAGTACCTTACAAATTTAAACAATTTTAATTCTTTGTGTAAGGGTAAAATTCAATAGTACGAATTGAGGTCTAGTCTTGGATCCAAGGTGGAATCGAATACTCGATCTTAGCTCATTCTCTTGATCACACAGCCACCATTTCCACCATGGTTTTAAATAAAAACCATTTAATTCAGCAATTTTCCTATCTTTAACCCTTTGAACATCTTTGCCCGATACAATATAGACTCTTTTTACATAAATGTAGCCATTTTGATTGTAAATGAACAACTTTTTATGTATTTTATAGCTAAAACTATTGGTAAATCATCTCTTTCTATATTGAATGATATTAGGAAGAAATGCCCAAGGAAAATACGGCCTAGGAAGAAATTACCCAAGAAAAAAATGGACGAGGATAAATGTCCATAGATAGAAAAGAAAATGATGACGCGTGGAAAAAATGACCCAAATAAATATTTGACCCGTATTATTACTATAGTTAAGAAATCAATTGTCTAAAAACAATTTTGTCAATATTTACTCAATTTATAGGAGTAATTACGCATTTAGTTGATAATAATAGTTGAAAACAAGCCAAAAAAGTATTAGGAACCCTGGAAAAATGGGAAAACCTTCAATTGCGGTCCGAGATTGCACTGCTTCGGTCGAAGCAGCAGCAAAAAATCGACCAAGATGACCACGCCCTCCCTTACTTACACAAATATCGTTGCGCCTGTGCCACGGCCCCCCGTGCTGCAACCTCCCGTACCTGTGCATCAAAACGTTGCCATCCTTCTTGGACAAATCGCCAGGCAAATGGCGGACCTGGCAGCAAGTCTCCAAGACTGAAGGTCTGCACCTGGAACGTCGCAGGGCTCAGCGGCACCAAAGAGCTCCACCTCTCCTGCCTGCTCGACAGACAGGACATCGACGCGGCCGTAATTACTGAGACCGAAATGGCCCCCTCGGTTGGCACCTTCAAAACAAATGGGTACGTCTCGTTTGGGCCTATTGGAGTTGGATAGAGGATGATAGTCACTCTCGTGAAAACCGACCTGGCAATGCGTTCTAACGCCAAGCTACGGCCCGACCTCATGTCCTTGGATGTTCAAACGGTGTGGATTGAGCTGACCCTCCCCACTTATAGTGTACATGTCGGCGGCGTCTACAGGGAATGGAACTCTTCCGAGCCCGGATCTGGGCTCACCGAGAGAGATTGCCTCGATGCCATCCTTGACCAAGCTAAATCCGCGACTGGAACGTCAAAGCGTGTCCTCATTCTCGGTGACTTCAATCTCGACACACTGAGGCACAACGACAGGAGCTACTCGCGGAGGAGCTTTCTGCAGATCCTTAGCGACGGTATGAAGGACGCGAGTCTCAACTACGCGACCACGAAGGCCACCTGGAAGTCTTATGTTAAGTTTGAAGGTGAGCACCGAACATCTTGCCTCGACCATGTCTACTCCGCCGAATTAGACTGCAGCGTAAAGGTTTTAGAGGACGCCACTCCCGATCACCGCCCCGTTCTCGCCAATATTTTGGTCCCAAGTGAGAGGAGCGGTACCAGATCAATCAAACGACGAGATTTTAAAGCTACCCTGCAAAGTGAACTAGAGACCGCCTTCCAAAAATGGACTTGGACGTCTATCTATACCATGAAGATGTCAAAAAGTTCACCAATTCCTCCTCGATGGCATCACAGGTGCCCTCGACGAGGTTGCCCCTATCAAGACCATCAAAGTTAAGACGGGTAAAAATCTATATCTAGCGCCGGACACGCTCAAGCTCATTAGAGAGAGAGACAAAGCCACAGGTAGTGAGTACCGGCGCATTCGCAACCAAGTCTCATCTATGGTAAAACGCGACAGGGTGCTCACAAACATCAATAAGTTACACAGGGGCCACAATGATCCCAAGGTCCTCTGGCGTCTTGCAAATGAGGCTATCGGCAATTCTAGTTCTCCCCTCCCAGCTTCTGTCGAGGTGGGCGGAATCCCCACGGTAAACAATGCAGAGACCGCAACTGTGATGAACGAGTTTTATATTAGGAAAGTAAAAAAAATCCGGGAAGGCCTTCCCCCTTAGTCGTCGTGGCCCAAGTTGTCAGCGCCGTTCTCCTCCTCCTTTGTGGGGGCCGGAAAGATTGCAAGGGTCGTCAAAGGGATGAAGGCAACTTAGGCCCTGGGTGTCAACGGGATATCTGTCTCTGTTCTCAAGAAAGGCATTGAAGTACTTGCCGGGCCAATCGCTCATTTTGTTAATAGATTGCTGGCGTCAGGAAACGTTTCGACCGCACTCAAGATGTCTAATGTGCTACCCGTTTTCAAGGACAAGGGCAAGTTTGCGACTGACCCCGCATCGTACAGGCCAATTTGCATCCTCCCGGCTCTGTCCAAGGTCCTGGAGACCATCGTAAAATCTGACCTCGAGGACCACTTAGCCAAGACGGAGGCTCTTCCAAAACACCCAGTTTGGATTCAGGAAAAGCCGCTCGACCACAGCCGCGCTAGCCACCGCACATGCAAAGTGGCTGGAGGCCGAGCAGAGGGGAAAGGTTGTCGGTGTCCTCGGATTTGACCTCTCTGCTGCCTTCGACGCTGTCAACCAGCTGCAGCTTTTGCCAAAGCTGGAGAAGCTTGGGATTGCTGGTACACAGCTTAAGTGGTTCCACTCATACCTCACTGGCGGGTACCAGCGTGTAGTGTGGAACGGCACCGAATCTGTCTTTTTACCCGTCGAGTACGGAGTGAGACAAGGCTCCATTCTTGAACCCATTCTTTACCTGTCCTGGTCGCGGACGTCACCTCCTGCGTTGGGGTCGGCAATGAAGATAATAGTGGCTACGCGGACGACTTCTTCCTGTGAGCCGTTGGTGACTCCCTTGAGGGAGTCGGGTCCCTTTGGAGTCAAGGGCGGACGCCTTCTCCAGATTCGCAGGGGGGGGGGGAACGGCCTTATCCTTAACACCACCAAGACTCAGCTCATGATCGGGGGCAACACCAAAAAAAAGGATGTTACATTCTTCACCGTCAACGTTGGGGGCGTGAGGTGCACCCATCAGACGAAATTGAGTTTCTTGGGGTAAAATTTGACACCGGCTTCACAACAGCACCCCACAACATCAACGTCTCAAAGGCAGCAGCAAAACGGGCGGCACTCATCTCGAGGTTGGCCGTGTACTTGCCAAGAGGAAAATACCTACGGCAGCTGGCCAAGGGATTGATGATGTGTAAGATATCTTATGCTGCCGTGGCCGTGACAATTCTTAGATTCGATAGTGAGTACAAGGGGCCAAATGCCGCGCACAGGGCTGTGCAAGTCGCCATAAATGACGCCGCCAGGAGCATCGTT
Source organism: Caligus rogercresseyi (assembly GCA_013387185.1). Classification (NCBI taxonomy): domain Eukaryota; kingdom Metazoa; phylum Arthropoda; class Copepoda; order Siphonostomatoida; family Caligidae; genus Caligus; species Caligus rogercresseyi. The sequence goes on from CP045901.1 coordinate 18,958,220, forward strand.
GGATGTAGAAGACGGGATCACATCCACATCGGGGATATCCTTGAGAGAGCAGGCCTTCCCTCCCTCAACGAGGTGGCTGCCAAGGCGGTGGCCATGGAGACTTGGAAATTATTTTACTCCTAACGACGGGGGCGGCGGTGCCAGGAACCCGGTTGGTGATTTCGTCTTCCCCATCCCGAGGAGGCCCATGAGGTCCACGACTCCAGTGGCGTACCCACTTTGGATGGAGACAGCTACTTTTGCATGCCACACAATATCAGTTTGGAACTTGTCTAAGGCCTTGAGGTTGGCCACTACCCTCCACACTGCCAGGACCGCAGCTAGGGCCATTGGACGCAGCGTCCCCATAAAATCCATTCTGCATGGGCATTTTTTTTTTGCTTTTTTAAATAATTTATTGTTTTTATTATTTATTTTCAGACTAGTTACTAATGTAACTAATGTGCCCCATGACAAATATATACTCGATTACAATAGTATAAAGCTAAAAAAACAAATACAATCAAAACGATATTGTTGTTTTTTAAATAATCATATGTTCTAAAATTGTTGTGTTTATCTTCTTTTAGATAAACATAATGATGTAAGTGGATTGAGTGTATTCCAATTGGGTTTATCCACTTGGAGTACACTACCTTGATTATGCATTAAGTTGCAATTTCTTATATAAACCAATTATTTGTTAAAAGTCAAATTCATAAATAAATCTCCTTAAGAAAAAATATAATTATAAACAGGAAAATAAGTAAAAATACTATGTAAGCAAATATTTTAGCTCAGTATACCTTAATATTGCCAACACAATATTAAATATCTCTATCAGAAAAACTCTATTTACTCACATTTAAATGGACAATAATAAAGTGTATTTCCCTTCAAAGTCATGCTTATCCATAGGTATTGCCGTTTCTTTCATATGCATTTATTTTTTTTCTATATTGACCATTTTTTCTAGAATACTTTTTTCATAAACATTTTTTCTGTACATTATCCCCATAGACCTTCAAAAATAACGCTCATATAGACATCTATATAACTTTGCCTATCATATATTCATAAAAATGCTGAAACTTATTTCAATCAAATTATTATAACAATATCCATAGTAAAGAAAATATATATATCCAGCTGGTAACATCTGCGACCCCTTTTTGCATATGTATTTACCTTCGGGCGAGACAAAGTTTTTGCAACTTCTTCTGAGTGAGGCACCTTCTCTAAGAAAATATACTACTTGCTTTTTGATTTTTCCTTATCGGAACACTTGAAGGGAGGGGGGGGGGGGGGACTATGTATTTATTAATATTGATGATTTGCCATAGTCAACACAAAAAGATATATCTAAAAAATCTTGTCTGCAGTATTGAAAAAGTACCCTTTCATCAATCATCTTTTAAAAATAAGAGTAAAAATATCCCATACTTCTCTTCAACATAAGTACATTTCAGTCTGATGTGGTGAAATATTTTGAATTGTTTAACCAAAACTTTTGAAGTAAAATCCTTATTAACTAATCTCTTTCCTAGGTTATATATATATATATATATATATATATATATATATACACACACACATATATATATATATATATATATATCAGGCTTGTGAACGGAACGCAAAATTGAACGGCGTTCAGCTGAACGCACGTTCAATGAACGGAACGCTGAACGGAACGCAACTTTTTTTTGAACGCTGAACGTTGAACGCAAAAAAAAGAGTTTTGCGTTCAGCGTTCAATTTTTTCAAACATTTCTTGGACTTTTTTCGGAAAAACGTCATCACTTTTTTTGGAAATTCTTTTCTAAAAAAAACGTAATCACTACGCAGTACTTTTTTGGGAAATTCTTTTTTAATATTGAACGCTGAACGCTAAATCATTGAACGGAACGTGAACGGAACGCTAATTTTTTTTAACGCTGAACGCAAAAAAAGCTGAACGCTCACAAGCCTGATATATATATATATATACAGTTATATATATTCATTCTTTATTAAAATATTAGATTAATTCAATTTTCTTTAAACTCAGTTAAGTATTACAAGGAAACAGAAATAAGATACAAACTATATATAATTTTTGAATTTATAAATAAAGAAGAAAATTATCTAAGTCATGAAACTGATTAATCAGACGTAACGCATACGCATAAAAAATAAGAAAAAAACTTTATTGGTTGATGCAATTATTATTATATCATGCTGTTAACTCAACAAATGTGTTATTACTTTGTACGTTAATAGTAAAACATGGACTTCAACTAATAATTTAAGTTTATTGATATAATAATATATTTAAATAATTTAGTGAATTTCAAACCAAAATAAAGTTTTTTTGTCATCCACGATCTGATTTTAAGCAAATCAATTAAAAAATAACCTTTTATTTCTTGGATATGGTATTTGAAAAAAGTTTATTATGATTGATAATATTATATTTCTAAGTGTTCCTTCGGATAGGATGGCAAAACTGCTGTTGCATAGTTGTCTCTTCATTATTTTCCACTGGATGAAACCATAAAAAAAGACTTTTATCGAGTCATTTCATCGCTATGGGATTATGACACTTTTTAAGTATTGAAGCGTCGTTTTTCTCATCTTCACGATGTTAAAATGGTTTTTGGAGATAATACATGATTGAATGATATAATAATAACAAAAACGTTATTTAAAGCTCTTAAAAAACCATAATTCCCGTAATATCCCGAAATACATATCCATTAAAAGTCAACAGCCTACATCGAGGGCTACTAAGGAACTTCTAAGGAAAATTAAGCTATTGTAAAAGTGCATAATCATTATTTCTTCAATATTATTGTAATATGAGTGATTTGTTTTTACCAATAATTGTCATCCTGCTTCTATGGAATTTATATTTTTAGATTATGGTCGTGAAATTGAGATAAAAAAGATGTTTAAAATGCTTTCTTCGACGATTCCAAAGCTTACATGGAGTTGAAAGAAGGCATTTTCCTTGCCTGAAAAACGAGTCCCTTCAATCTTTACGGAGGACATCATCACACACAACATAATTAAATTTTATAATGACGGCAAGCCTTCTGTCCCGGATGGGATTGGAGGCAAAGTTTTTACCCTCCTAGTGCAAGCTAGGAAAAAAGGAGCACTCCCGTCCCTTTCATCTCAACCTCCATCATGATATCCTTTTACCTCGCAAATTTCAAACAACTGTCGTTGTTGATGCTTTTGTGAAAATAAAAAAGATAATAAGGGAACTCGAAAAAGTTATGCTGATAACTAAATGTTAATAATATCACAAATATGAAGACCATGGCATATACCCCTTGCAAGCAACAGAGATTTAATAGCTTTGTATCAAGGCATTATTTCTAAACCGTTGAGGCAATGAACAGATATCTTAAACTTAATTTATACTTAAGGATAAATTATTGTGTTTATTTAACGAATATTCAAAATATATATCATTGACTTTATTGCTCAGCGATCCAGTCAAGGAACTTGGTGACCTTTCCGTAGACACCGGGGTATCCAGCAAAGGCACAGCCACGTCCCCAGGAGGCGATTCCAACGAGCGTGTTTCCTTGGACAAGTGGGCCACCGGAGTCTCCTTGACAGGAGTCCTTCTCTGGAGCAGCAGCGCATATCATGGTCTCATCGATCATTCCGGGGTAGGCATCCTCGTAGTCCTCGTCAGAGACAACCTGAACAGTGACGGCACGGACTCATCGGAAGAGGGTCCTCCGGCGTAGAGGGTGCCTCAGCCAGAGACAACGACGTCTCTGTTGAATTCCTCGTCCTTCTTGGGGACAGAGACGGCCTTGACTTTGTCGTTCAACTCCTAGGAGCTCTTCAGCTTCAAGAGGCAGACATCGTAGTTGGTCCTGCAGATCCATAGAGTTCGTGGTAGATGATCTGGTAGACATTAACGGCCTGCTCATCACCGCTCTGATAAAGAGGTCGTGTTCCCTGGCAACAACCTTGACGTCATTAGATCTGAAGTTGGTGCAGCAGTGGGCAGCGGTGATGACGGTGTCCTTGTCCATAAAGGAGCCACCACTGAAGTGGAAGTTGCCCTTGGTCTGGAAGGAGACTTGGAAGGGGATGCTGTTGGGCTCCACTTCTTCTCCACCAACAATTCTGCCGATGTGTTTGTGGGATGGAACCGCGCTGACAGCAGCGGCCAGGAGAAGGACTGCAGAAATGGTCTTCATCATTTTGACAGCTGGGTGATTCCACGTCAACTGTACACACCTCACGGCATGACCATCACCGATTTTAATGATTTTTGGTACACTTCTTAGGAATTATAGGATAACACCTTGTGCAAAATTTCAGATGGCTGGGGCTCTCAGAGGCCATTTTAGAGGCACGCAAAGTTGTGAAAAATGTCAAAAACCGTGCCCATCTCATACTTCAAAAGATGATTGCTCCCTTCAGAATGATTGGAATTTTTTTTTTGCATTAAAATACTCAAGACATATACAGCTTTCATTTTAGTACAAACACAAAATAGTACAGCCAAAAATAAAAATTTGGCGCTTTAGCGCTTACTTCTTTTTATAATTTCATTGATTTATACTTATCATTTTTTTAATAAATCAAAATGAAAATATTCAAATATTTATTTAGCAGCTGAGAACAAATGTCAATATTGAAATATCTTTAGAGAACCCAGTATTTATACTTTACTTATCTTTGATACAATAAAAGATATGCTTTTGCATAAATGTATTATCTACAAATAGTAGATTAAACGTTATATCATGAAATATTTCTTATCATATTAAATGCGTAGACCACACAAACTGTATAGATGGCGATTTTCTTAAACATGTTCGCTCTAATGTCGTCCATGAGATAACGAGTTCTTTTTCATGCACACCAATTCCTCCAGCTTGGTAGGTTCCCTAACTTAAATTAACAGCCTTCTTCACGCGGTAGGCAGCCTAGTCGTCGACGCCGATGGTCCCGGCAGCCTTTACAGGTGTAACTTTGGTAGGAGCTAAGCTGACAACTTCTTCCTGTTTTAATCTTGCTTCAACATCTTTGAATCTATCTGAAAACTTACAAAATATTTTGTCTTGATATAAGCTACCAACTGAGGGAGTTTAAAGTGAAATATAAAGGTAAAAAGAGGAATAGAGCTTACGTCAAAATTTGGTTATTAACACTATATATAATTATTCAATTTGTTTGACAATTTTTTTTGCCGATATGCGGTATTCGGGACCATGTTTACTGATATATGACGTCCTATATATCAAGTATTGGCTAATAATCATGATATTTGCCTTTATATATACTTATATATCTCAACAGATGAATTTTGAATTACTCTACAAACAATGATATTCAATGTTTACTTAGAAAATTAAAGCAAGAACGATAATTAAGCTTGGAAGTACAGAATGGCTAATTACATGAACAAAACAAATTTGAACAAACAAATTACATTTTGTTATTTGCAACGGTAAAAATTAACATACTCAATGTTATTAAGATGGAAAACAAACATAGCAAAAGAAGTTACAAAGAAAAAAATATTATTTACATATTTTTTAATACTATATACAGCAGTGGAAGAGGGTGCATTTTAGTGAAAGAAATATTAATTTATTATTTGTTTTAAAATAATACATCGCTTTTCAGACAAGTATGAGGTTTTTATGGGTTCAGTTATTTACTTTATTTCAAGTCACATATTTAATATAAAAACAATTATCTGTCAAATGGGTTGAATGAATATATGTATTTAAATTAGTAGAGACAATATCTTCTGAGAGAGAATATTTGGAGCTTTAAAAATTTATAGCATATGAATATAAGTTAATATTCCAACACAATAGATTATTCTTTCAAGTTTTAGCCATAATAATTTTCAAAATCAATGCTTATTATTCGTATGATTATTAACGAGAGTTTGCTTTCTTTTTCTTATGAATTAAACGGCGTTTACGCGTAATCTTTTGACCCCGAATGTACTTATATGTTTGGAATTATATTCATGCATCCCTCCAACTTTCCTTCTTTAACGATTAAAGAGAATATATTTTAAAAATAGGGAAAAACCTTATGGGATGCTCAACTCTCAATGGTGAGGAACCAAGTTCAACTCTTCTCGTGTGAGGAAGGTAAATATTGATGGACATGAATGAAAATATCTTAAGTTCGATTGACACATTGGGAATATTTATTCATACTACCATAAAATTAATTTTATTCGATCAGATCAAATATCTTAAACAATGATGTAGAGCATGCTTTCGTTGCAATCATGGAAATAATTAGATTCCCCGCTCCCAAAAGCCAGGCAATTGAGTTTGTTTTGTCAATCTTTAAAGCCTACTTTTGCGAATTGTTTGTCAAAAAGGGAAACCTTTTTACCAAAAATTATTTGTTTCGTCATTATTTCCACTGCCACCCGATATACTGCCTTCCCCCTCAAGATTCCTTCCGACACCGATGATTCATGGATATGTGCCGTGAACTTTATTCAGTTTTATCCTTCAATGTCAAATAAATATTTTAAAACTTTGAAAAGAATAATTAAAGATTTTGTCTTTAAATGGGAAACTAATTATAAACTAGAATGTTTATTTATGTTTTATTGTAAAAAGCACAATTTTCCTATTTTCCTATTTATTTAAGTATGTTACTTTTGTCACTTAGATAAATGAAGGCCTTGCTGATGAGGAAAAAAAAACATTTTAAATAATCAGCTAATGTGATTTTTATTGTAATGCCTTTTATTTAGATGTTTTATATATTATAATGCTTATTTTATTAATATATACTTTTTATATAACGATCTAAATAATATTGGAGATTTGAAAAAATAAATAATATATATAATAGAAATATCAGTTTTCTCAAGAAAAAGATTAGAGTACGATTAATTAGTTATTATTTAGTTTTCCCCCCATAAGCTACAGGGATATATTTCTTCATAATTAAATGCCCCAATGCTGCTACAGTAAGACTCTTTTTCTTTTCCATATATAAATACAATAACTGCTGTACATACTTATATCCCTGATTCCTTGTCCCTTGTTATAACTCATTGATATAAACGAGAATTGGATTATGTGAATCTTTTAATAAAGAGATAAATATGAGGAGTGAGGATAGATAGATAGATAGATATATAAGCTTCCTTTGCTTATGGGTGTATCTATTGTGTATATTATAAACTCTCTGGATATGAAAAAAGAGGAAAAGGGCGCACATATGCCAAGAATAAAGGGCTTATCTCCCATGCATTGAATAACAAACTTTAATCATCCCCTTTCTAAACAATGCTACACTTTATAAGCCCATTTTCATTAATGCAACAATCATAATTGCCTAAAATAATAAGAGTTTATCAATTATTTGTCGCAAAGAGAGTGGGTACTCAGATTCTTATTTGGTTTTTATATTAACAGTTATTTATATATATATATACACTCATATGTATACATATATATATATATTTATTATATATACATATATATATATATATATATATATATAAATTCTTTCAGTACTTTTTTAAATAACTTTCCTTTTGAAATCTCTATAAACATATGTACATTATTTCTTCATTCATAAAAAATATTTTTTATTTGCTCCTCTGCCTCACTACCATATTTTCTCTCTTTCAAATCATTTTTATTTCTTTTTTATCGTAAGGCATTAAAGTTATTGTTATAGTCAAAGTTAGGAGGCATCTGTGCTTCATGGAAGAAAAAGTGTTTGTTTTGAATCATATGTTGTACAACAAGGAATGCATATAATGTAAAAATGTTCCGTGTTGCCTTGTCTGTCTGAGAAGAAGAGGCTTAACTAGTCGGGTGAAGGGATTTGTCATGCAAATATTGTTATTATTATTATCGGGACATGTAGTAGAGTATCCAAGAGAAAAAAACAAAACAAATGCATTAATAGATTAAGTACGTGTTCACTTCTTGGAAGCAGGGACTGTGTATAAGGATACTTTTTTAGCATAATGTCCGCCATATGTAAGACACCAGTCTCTATGGACAAATAAATGTATTCAAAGAGTTATCAATACATTTATCTAGTGTCAACACTGTATTTTGAAGATATTTTTAGTCAAACACTACTGAGTTCATAGGAATTAACCTTTGAACCTTCTTTTTATCATTTCTTCCAGATATTGTATGGCCATATATTGCTGGAAGAACACGAAACTAGGGATTACACGCAATAGAACCGAGTTGTGGCACCCAAATATACCGAAATGGTGACACGTAGAACCCGTGGAGCCATACAGTTAATTCTCTAATGAGAATAATTAATCAAATTCCAAGCTATACTATTCCAAGCAACATAAAAATACTTCAAATAGGGTTCATGACAAGTAAATTCTAGGGCTGTTAGTACTTAAAAACACTTCAAGTAGTATTCAATATATTATGATACCTATGGGAAAACGGGTTTTATATGTTTTTTATTATTTAACTTTCGTAATAAATTCGTAAATCAACATTCATAAACAATTTCCAAACTATGTTTTAATGATATAAGTTTCAAACCAGAATATTTGGCTTCCATTGCTATTAAGTTGTTGATATCAATATAACATTTTATGCTGTTTATGTAGTAATAAATTGATTTGTTATGGATTATATTGGCTTGTGCCACCTAGGGGACAATTGATGTGACATTGGAAGCAGATTTGTGGTCCTTTACATGCTATAATTTGGCATATGGAGCTCCATGGCCCTATGCCATTTGGTTTGAATCTTCACTATGAGATAATTGAGTCCACAATTTGACCTGTGTTTGTAGCCTCAATGAAGTATGTATATTGTGGTCTTCGGAACCTGACATAAACATGGTATGGATGGATGGAAAGGATCATTAGAAGTCTTGGAATTCCTTTCTTTCTATTTCCCTCCCTATTCTTATATTCTTAAAATACCATATGAATAATCTTGATGAATCAAACGCGACACCATGTGTATGAACATTTTTTTTTAAATAAGAAAGTGATAATGATCTTACGGAGTTCTTTGTCTAGATAAATATGAGCCACTGTACTATTTTTATTCTCTTCTTCATCAACGAAGGAAGATTTCCCTATTGTGTTATGTTTTGTGGAGCATAAAATGAAATTTCATATCGAGTCCATTTGAAAAATGACGTAAAAGTGACTCATTGATCTTTAAAGAAAGGAAAATTAATTTATTGTCTTTGGCGGAATGTATCGTCATTGATGTTATTTGGCCAAATGACAATAATGCTATCTAACGATAGCTAACAAACACTTGAAAGTTTCTTTAACTCAAACATAAAATATATTGTGAAAGGAAAATTGCTCCCAGCAAAATTACCCGCAGGGAAAATTACCCGCAGGAAAATTACCTGCAGGAAAATTGCCCGCAGGAAAATTACCCGCAGGAAAATTGCCCGCAGAAAATAGCACACTTCAGTTATCAACGTTATCATTGACGGGATTGGAATCCAAATCCTGTAAGGTATTTTACTGTTAAATGAAGCCTTATGCATTTTATATAGAAAATTTATAATTTTCCTTTGGGCAATTTTCACTGTGTGTAATTTTCTTCAGGCCATTTTTTATTGGCAATTTCCTGCAGGCAATTGTCGTAGCACCATATTATATATGTATATATATATATATATATATATATATATATATGTAGATAAAAAATGCATGCATTAAAGATATTCTTGTCTAGTAAATATATTTGATATTTTTTCGTAAGATAAACTTTATCTTGGTTTCTACCTTTTCTACCAAATTTTGTAGCATTTATCTTCAAAAAAAATGTAAGGAAGGTGCCTCAGAATAAAATGTATTAATTCATTTGCTTCAAATACGTTTCATCCACATTTTACAGCGTTGTTATTATATATACTTTTAAGTATATCCATCTGTCATATTTAGCTTAGTGCAATCATAAAAGTTTAAATTAATTGAGCTTGAAATTCTACTACTATTCTACAGCCATTTTTAAAGAGAGAGAAAGGATTTTAGTAGATAATGTAAATAAAATGAACATGTAACATTTTTAAAGTCTTCTCTTTTATGGGGACGACTAAGATCATGTCCTTTAAATGTTCTCATAAACAAGTTTATAATGTATTATTATAAGAATGACATGAAAAAACTCAAGGATGAAATGATTTTTTAGTTTGTTTACCTGCTATACAGTCCAATCTCATCGTAACATAATCTGGTATGAACCGGTAGAGGTTCACCTATGATCCATTTAAATAGTATAGTGATAAAATTCAAAAGTAGTTCCGTTGGTTCTCTACAAAGCTTCTTCGTCGCCTTTGATAGCGGAAAAAGCCATCTTAGATGAGAACAATTGGCTGGTTGCATTATTTCATAGGATGTATTTGCCAGCTATTAAAAGAAAGAGAGGTCTTCGTGGAGGAGGTATAGTTCAACTCGCTACGATAATTCCCAAGATTTATTTAAAAGTCTTCCTTAATTTAGCGAAACATCCTTCTTGTGAATGGAGGCGTTGCGTTTCATTTAATAAAATTATCTAAAAACGGCATTACCTCTAGCCTTTCGGTTACTTGTGCCCAAAGAATCATTTGGAAAAACACACCAATATTTGAGAAGGACTCCATTGTTGATATCATAAGATATAATTCTTCAAAAAGACATTTCTTCAAGAACTTAGGAACTCCGGAGGATCTTGAGAAACTCGCAATCAATAAGGGTATATTAACTATCCACAACTTACATCACCATGACTCTCTTAATCATGGAAGATTTCGGTTCCCTTGTTACGGGCGGCAAATCTCCATAATGTGCTAAAGCCCTGGTTTTAAAATTAACTCCCCCTGTGCATATGGGATTGTCGGAGTGAAATCTCATTTGCGATGCATTCTTAAAACTCCTGGATCTTCCGGGAGAGTAGAGTAATCGTATCCGGCATTCTATTAGCTGTATAACGGACGGAAGACAATTTACTTCACAATTACTGATTTCGGCAAATCTCCTCAAGTTTCCCCGCTCTTGCAAAGACTGTGGTGTTATTTTTAACTCTATAATTATCGCCTTTGCAGAGAGTCGATCGGTAGACATATTGGTGAGATTCATAAAACTAAATGTAAGGGGCATGGATGCACTTAACGCTGGAAAGTACTGCAAAGCCTCTATTTTATTTGGCCTTTCAAGTCAAAGGGCTTCCGCGGGGACAAAAGCTATAAACAACGCTCTACTTAGTGCCAAAGCCCTAGTGGCAAAGAGCCTTACATTGGATCGTCCCCTGCAGCCGCTGGACCTTAGGGCAATATGCATATCCGCCTCCGCTCGATATGCTGCATTGGACCTCCGGATCCCTTCGGTCACGGACAACTCCTGGACGTTAGCTGGCGATTTGGTGAAATATGTCCCCTCCCGTTCCAACGTCTTAAGAGATGCTTTCAAATTACTTTAAAGAAATTTAAAAAATTTAATGATCCTTTACACTTCGTTTTTAGTATTTATGTTTTAATAGTTTAAGTTTTACTTTTGGAGAAATTAAGTAGTATGTTCATGTATGTTGCTATAACTATGAACTAAAATGTGTATATATTGTACTTATTAGCCTCAGTTTTATATATTGTTTTGTATATAAGTTTTAGCATGAACTGTTGAAAAAAAACAAAAAAACATTGGAATATTTGTGTATCTTGAAACTATTTTCCTTTGTTGTCTTTTTCATTCAATAAAGAAATTTTCTATTGTGTGTTTTCATAACCTAATAAAATACATTTTCAGACATTACAGATATATGGAACTATATTGAATGTCAAGAGCATCATCATATCATGCTGATCTGTCGTGAAAAAATAAAAACGGACGCTCAATATTTGTTAACGAATAATTTAAATACAAAACTTGTTTTGGATATATTACTAAAGAAGCAAAAAGTTTTTTATATAAATATCAAATATTTGTGTATTTTAAATCTAATACAAAGTATAAAGATATTTTTAAAGTATAAAATTAACCTTAAAATATGTCAAATTAAGTACACACATTCTTTAAAATATAAGTATAAATTATAATCCTATAATTAATACATCTAAAATATATATAACACACATTTTCATATTATTTCCAGTTCACAAAATCCCACAACCGGGCACAGAGTCTTTATAATATTATTTCTAAATAAGTATTCATTTGTATTATAAAATATTTTTACTACCAATATTTTATTTGGAATATATTTATAACATTAACAGAAATAAAAATATCGAGCCATCTGGTAAGAACTTTACACAACTTTTTGTTTCCTTTAAAAAAGTCTCACAGATTTTATCATCACTTTATCATAGTCAAAGGCTATAATGTATCAAATGATAGTTCACCAGTTTACGTACTTCAGATCCAGTTAATGAAAGGAGATCATAAAGGTCTCACACCAACAGCAACAACAAAGGATGGCAAGTAATTGCTTTAAAAAACAATATGGTCTGGTTCATAGATATGTACGCATAGCAAGTACACGCACTATATATTTTAGGTAGACAAGGAGATGGAGCGCATATACTTATTTCTTAATCGTTGTATTTCCCCTTCTTGAAAGTACTTCTAAAGAATTTTAATTTTAGAGTTTGCTCCGCCGACTGCTTAAGTAAAAGAAGCACTATTAAGATATTTTCATTTTTTTCGCCTAGGCATATGCAATCATGAATTCAAATTTACCCAAATATCTAAAAAATGATATTTGAATTATGATTCTTGTTATGAGTGCTTTAAGTAATCTAATAGTACACAAAACAGTTCATTAAATAAGAACATAAGTAGAAAAATAATTTGTAGGGATATTTTATACGCAGACAAAAAAGGGCCCTTTGGGACCGGGTATGCATTTGGACTAGATTGATGCCGTGCTAGTGGGATTAAGAAATCTTTAGAGTAGAAAATATATTCAAACGGTACAGTATATCATCCGAGACTGACTCAGAGAGGTCTTTTTATCGGACCTATCGAATACAATCATCTGCAGAAAACAGATCAATAAGCGACAGATATCTTCCTAGATTGTATAATTTTATGTGTTTTTAAACATTTTCTATTTCTATGTAGTGTTTTCTTTTTGCCAAATTTAAACTATCGAGGATGAAAGTTATATTTAAAATTAAAATGACGCGATAAAATATCCTGAGGCTTTATGATACTAAAAGCATCAATTAACTTTGAACAACCGTAAAGATTCAAATAAAAGTGTTATAGCCGTGTGTGTTAAGGCGTGTTCAACTCTCAATGTTGGGGGCAAGGTTCGAATCCCGATACGGAATGATTTTTTTGGTCTACCTCATTGAAAATATCCTAGGTTCGATAGACTAATTTATACGCTATAATGCTTATTTATATCCAGTCGAATGCAATTCTATCGAGCCATTCAGGCAAAAAATAATAGAAGAGACTGAAAGATAAAGAAAATATATTATTTTAAATAAAATATGGAGGAAATTGAATAAGCAAAATAAAAAAGGTCAAATAAAGCCTTGAAAGTGCAGATATCCTAATAGAAATAAGATGGTAAATTGGGTTCCGCCAAGGAATAATGTTTTTTTTAAACCTCAATTCGATCTTTGGATCCTACCCTTCAACAAACAACCATAATGGAAATGATGAAGGACAAAAAATACATGCTGACTTAGAAGCTATGACGAGTGACGTAGTCATAATTTCTGGACCATCATTGATTCAGCTCTTTAAACTGTTGCAGAGTATATTCTTCTCTCTGCTCCTAAAAGAGACTATCTATAAATAATTGAAATAAAAATTTGTGTTATATTTGTATAAAAAGATTACCTTCTATGAAATATAGAAGAGTTTAGACAAGATAACCGAAGGTGTTAGTCCGTTAATTCCTTTGGTTACAAATCTACCAACTTAATTTTTGCAATCACTTTGAGCGTTTCTTTCAAGTTTAGTGTTTGTAATGATTGAGAATGAAGCCTTCTCCATATTGTTTTTTAATATGTAACCAGTACTCAAAACTAATATAATATAACATACATATAAATACCAAGAGGAGATGGGTTAGTAAATTAAATAGTAAGCATTTTATATAAAAATCAATCCCCTTAGGCATGACTCATCATATTATTATCATAATATAAAGGGGTTGTGAGCAACATGTAAAGCAGAAAACAAACAAAATATTGATATTGACTTTTAAGATACAGTTTATTAGAAAGAGTTTGATTTTCTTTGAAGTCCTTTTGTATGAAGTATTTGTGCATGCCAAGGACCTCAAGTTTATCACACAGGAACATTTTGTTTGTTTGAGGGTAGATTAATGATCCAAGAGTAGAGATTAAGGTTGAGTCTTGGATTCAAGGAGGAATTAAATATACGAATATCATTCCCCAGAACACACAACCCCTTACCCCCCTTGTTGTTATCTCATGCGTCCTCGGAAAGAGGCCAAACAGCTAACCAATGTGTCAATTACTAAAAATGACTGATATTTGCTTCAGCTATGGAGGATATGGGTTAAAGCATTTTTGAGCCAACAAGTGAAAAGACATCTCATCCTTCTTCGGACACAAAATTAAAACTCACAAATCAGAGATACCTCAGGTACATATTCTATATACGTTAATACCTTGCAAAGTTTAATGACTGACGTATTATACAACCGTTGAATACATTTGCTGATAGAGTCAAATGTTCAGCCATCCTGATCATAGAGATAAAAAGATATAGAGAGCTCCATTCCCTTCATCTGTATTTTTGGGTCCAATATAAACAAAGTAATTTGATCTACGTTATCGTGAGCTGATCATAGAGATATAATCTATCTCTATGATCAGCTTAAATTACTTTGTTGTAGTGGACACACAGAATACAGCTGAACGATGTTCTCTGCTATTGAAGGGAATCAGTTCTCTATATCTTTATATCTCTATGATCCTGATAGATAAGGAAAAATGTCTTGATGTTTGAATGTAAACATTATTTAATATATAAACCCAGATGGTAAAATAAATTATTTTAATATCATATTTTTTCCTTAAAATTATATATTTGCATAAATATGAAAATAATTGAGAAGACGAATTAGCTAAAAACCTTTCTCTACTTTAAGTTTCTACATCTAGGAGTACAACATAACTTTCTTTTGTTGAGAATAACCTTTCAAACTTTATTTTCAAAGCTTGTCATTTATTGAAAATGAAAGGTATTTACTCATAAATAAATATTTAAATAATTCAAGAGAGGAGAAATATATGATTCGATTGTTTTTAATGGAATTTATACTTTAAGTCTCCCATTACTACTGTTTGAATGAAAACATTATTAATTAAGTGATTTACGTAAATTATGTGACATGCACCCTATTATAATACATGAGTATTATAGTGAGAATGTTACACAATAAGTAACAGAATAAATTATTATTCATTTAAAAATTGCTCAGAATAAGTAATGGTCACCATCTCAAATATATTTTTTACAACAGGATGTTCCTAGGTGTGCACATCAATAAGTAAATAGGAGAATGCATAACTCATCATTCATTTATTTGATAACCATGATTTAATATGGCTTATCTCTCTCACCATTGCATAACAGGATTGTTTACTCAATAGATCCTGTGCTGTCTTCCTCACTCTTTATTCATTATAGAACAACTCAAAATCATGCTTAATGATCGGCTTGAATTATGCAATGAACGAAAAATTAAGAATATCAAGTTTCTTGTTTTTGTGTTTTTCTCTATAAAAAGTATGTTATCTAAGTACCACTTATGAAAATCTCCCAAAACAAGTATCATACACATCTCTAGGGACAAAAAAAAGAAAAAGATAAGAGCTATTAAATTCCAAGACTTTCCTCCTTTTCTTTCTCTATTTGCTTGTTTGGTTGTTTCTGTAGATATAATGTCATTTAAGTGGTTGAACATAATAATAATGTGATGGTTGAAGTTCATGGGAATTCTATCTTATTTTAAGTATTTTTTTAAATGGAGAAGCTTTATTTTAAAATAAGGGTTATTTCCTCGGATATAAAGTTGCTTTATATTTTAACTATGTTACAAATAATGCTGACTAATGTTCATTTGTAATCGTAGTAGTTCACGAACGATGAACGACAAAATTTTGGATGAACAAAAACAAAAAAATCCTATCGTTCGTTTTTGGCGCCATAAAAATATTTTCTTTCTTTATAGTAAAAATTTCCTTAAAAAACGTCAATACTACTTTTTCAGAATGACGAGAAAACAATTTCTTCTCCAATAAAACGTTGTCAATTTTTTCAGAATGACGAACGACAAATGAACGATTCAATCTTAAAACGAACGATGAACGACGAACGATTACTTTGGTGAACGACGAACAAAAAAATTCGCAAACGTCAACATATCTGCAAACAATACTTTTAATAATAAAAATATAGTTTGACGTAGTCAATCAAAATATATATAAAACTTAAAAAGAACAGCTACGAGCCATCTTCTTCTAAAACCATGGTATTTTAGGATGGCTTTTTCAACAAATACATAAAAGAGGTCATTGAAATTTGTGATATTTATATATTTTAGAGAGTTGAAACTCCTTGCCTCTTGGAGGAAGATAATATTTAGATCCGTCACCATGAACGAGAAAAGATTTACATTTCAACTCCAGATTTCTGCGAGATGCTTTTTTTCAACACACCTTGTAAAGACAGTGGGCAACTATTTAATAATATAGTTCACGATTTTGACAATTGTCCGATGCTCCACTTCGTAAGGGAGTCGTTAAGAATAAATGCGAAAGGAATAAGTGGCAAAATAATCACGGGATTACTTTTGTTCAGACTGTCCGTGAATCCGCAAAGGACACCAGCTTGAACTCGAGCTCTGGACACAACTTTGTCCAGTACGCATAGTTATCTGGAAAAAAAAGGATATAATAATCCCAAATGAAGACATCAAAGCAATTATAATTTCTACAGAAACACGATGAAACGTTTTTTGAATTAGGATACCTGGTACCGATAATATGCTTGGAAGTATGTTGGAGATTTGGTGTGTTTTACCCCTGCAGCTCCAATGGACACCTACAATTTCTTCATCGAATTTCATGGATAATAGATTTTTATTATTTTTTTTAAGCATAAAAACACTTTTTATTTTATCTTTAATAAAAATTTAAACTCTTTATCTTTATTTAAGATAGAATTTATACACTACAATGACGGTAGGAGTAGAAGAAGCTTTCCACTAGGACTACATGTTTCAATTTCGGGGGGGGGGGGGGGAGGATAAAGTAAAGTAGGTAAAGTGTAATTTGAAAGCAATATCTTTTCTTCCTCTAATAGCTTTATAAATACAAAGCAATAAAACACAAAATATTGAGGGCCTAATTGTAAAAATATTGCTTAATTTTATGCATGAACTTCTCTGAAATATGGCGAGGTCATGTTATTTTTATTTTTTGTTTGAAATTATTTATGATCTAAAAGATATCTCGAACAGATTATAGATATTATCAAACAACAATGTATAAAAAAATACCATCGTGCATGACTGTTGTTTTAACCATATATTTTTTTGTAAATAATGTGTTTTAGAAGATGTTCTTAAAATAAGGGTGAATGTATGTGTGACTTTAGATTAGAGCTGTAATTTGTACTTTAATGGTTTTATATATTACTATAAAAAGGTCTCTCTAGAAAAAGTCTTAAAAGGTGTAAAAACTACAACTTTATATAGAAACAATGGGTGTTTTTCCCCGTAAAATATGTAATGTTGGTCCAGTATCATATAAAGCATACTTCCATTTCTTGGGCAGTTTTAATTATTCTTTTGAACAGTTTACAGATGATGGTTAGATATTAAGTCTTACTGGGAGTATTATATTATCATATTCCATAAAAAA